>JAODAL010029830.1:0-50939 GCA_025379985.1 Phyllomedusa bahiana | reverse complement strand
AAATAAATGGGGGGTTGAAAGACCCCTTTTTTTCCGGCCTTTTTAATCTGGGGAAAAGCGGGTTTGGGGCTCTGTGGGCCAGGCAGGTTAGTCAATGTCCAGTTCAACTAAAATGGTGGTTGAAAGACTCCTTTTAGCGGCACTTTTTTAATGTGGGGGTCTTTGCAGGTTTGGGGCTCATGCTGCTTTCCCAGGACAGGATATTCAATGTCCGTTCAAGTAACATGAGGGTTTTCAAATCTTACTGCCTTCTGGCACTTTTTGATTTTTGGTTGATGCATGTTTATGGGTCGGGGCTGTGGTACAAGACAGGGTAGTAAATGGTCTGTGACTTTTTTTCTGTGACTTTTATAACCTAGTGTGTTGCCTAAGATGTGCACGTACCCCATTTAACTGTTGTGGATGTTATTTCAGCTTCTCCACCCTTGTTTGGGTTATAATGAAGGTGTTGTTGCTCTCCCATGACTTTAATGGTCATCGCGCATAATCGATGCTCCTATCGAAAAAACCTTATCGATAGCGGACCGACTATCGACTATCGATTCGATCTCGATAGCCAACGCAATCGCTCACACTACTGTTTACGAAAATAACAAGTCTTCTCAAGTTTCTATACATGTTCCTTGCCTTACTGTCCCACAGCAGTTGACTGGTTACCTAAATCTTGGCAGATGAAAGTCTCATAAGAGGAGAGCACCCCGGGTAAGAAGTGATTTTGTTGTTCCACACATCTGACCCTTGTCTTTGTAGTTCTACCAGTGTCTACTGCAATTATATTGTTACCTGTTTCTGACAAGCACAAGTAGGGTTCCCAATAGCAACATGAAGAGGATACAAGCCTGGTCCTGCCTTTAGTCACTTAGCTAGTCATGATGGGTTTGCCCAATCCTAAAATTGATTGGTATACTGGTTGATTTAGTCACTAAAGATCCTCCAGCACCGAGACATGCCTGCAAGTTCTTGCCTCTCCTGTGGCACTGTGCCTTGTCAGCTAGAATTGTAAAGCTACTATCTTGACCTGCATGTTATTCCTGCCTGACAGGTCCTGTCTGTATTAAATCTCCATGTCAAGTCTTATTTGGTTCTCTACAGCCACATATTTTTCATAGGCAAGAGTTTTCTTAGGCCATATCCTATTCTCTATGGTCCTGAAAGAAGCTCCTCTGATCTTCAAAAGAAGAAGGATTATTTTAAAGAAAAGTTCCAATTCTCTCAGAGGATGTTCCATCCTCTCAGAGGATGTTTTGGGAGGAGCCCTACGGGTAGTGGTACTGTACTCATTGTTTCACACTCCACCAGTATCCTCCTGTGTCTCTTGGTGGTACATGACAATGATGGTGCTATTTAATCCTAGCAGTGTATTTATGCAGGTTCCAGCTGGCTTGTTCCAGTGGCCATGTTCTTCTTCTATACTTCACGTCTAGTCTTCCTGTTTGGTCTTTCTGGTGATGTCTCATGATGCACTCATTTTGTTCTTTCCTGTCATCAGTGGTGATTTTTATGGGGACAGCAGCATATGAATCTTCCTTTCTTCCTGCAGTGATACCCATATTGTCTTGTGGGGCCTAAGAGTAGAAATCTGGAGATAATCTTACACTTCACATTTCAGTCTATCCAGCACAAAAACATTTAAAATCACTGGTAAGAGAAACATTACCTTCTCGTCACTTCTATGATAATATCTTAGCTCCTTTATAATTTACATAGCAGAAGTTCCTCATAGGCTCCATTGAACAGTGTTTTGAAAGGTTAAGATTAACTGTGTAGTACCCATAGATACACAGATATTTTTGCACCTATTGCATGTCTATGAACATCAGGAATACATTATCATCCTTCAGTTATTGTGTCCTGCCATTATAAAAGCGCAGACTAATTACATTATAGCATATAAAATATAATCAACAATAACACATTATTAGAATACTCTCATTTGCATATACCCTGCATAAAGAAATAGTATCCTTATTTTTTTCAACCATGTCTGCTCAAATCTGTCACCTTGTCTTTCTGGGTGGTGTGTCACCTCTGACACATGTTGTAATCATTTTTAGTCCGTGTAGTATTTTGTCTTTTGAATTATGTTTAAATTCCTTTCCTTCTCCTCTCTAACAGAAGAAGAGGACTGATCCTGGAAGAAAATGGTCGGTAAAAAGACAAATTGATGTCAAATTTCTTTTTGTATATGAACCTGGAAGGAAAAAGAAAAATGTTGCAGCCTCAGAATTAACCTCTCTCTGTAATATAAACCTTCTAAGATTCTTATGAAAGAACTTAACCAGCAACCATGTTAAGTTAAGAACTTCCAGTCTCTCCACTTATGAACATGACCTTTTTCTACTTTATAAGGGGTACAAGCCTTCCCCTTCAATCTCCTTTACAAGCATTAAACCTAAAAGCTGTTAAAACTGTATCCTCTGTTCATTGTAATGTGTATAAAAGGACTCCAAGGTGTCCAAGTATAGTTTCTTTTTAACAACTATCATCCACTCACTGTAATAGATATTGTAAAAAAAAATATATATTTATTGTTGATCAATATTAATTGTAGTTCTTTTGCATTTATCATTCACTTTTAATGCTAGGTTCATGTCTGCCATAATATTCCTGTTTTTTTTTCTGGTTGCTGAAAAATAATGGTGGTGCTGGATCCATTACATGACAGATGCCAATGGCACTCGTCAAAACTCAATGATTATTTTGGGCTCTGTCGAGTTTCTGTGACAGTTTCCGTCATTTTACTGAACACAAAACTGCTGCATGCTGTGCCTTCTCCTAGTTTCTTGACAGACTGTGCAGATGTAAGCATGGACTAATAAGAACTGGAATATCTATTCATTCTGCAAATTATTAAATGATATAGTCGGGAATCTCTATGTGTAACTGTGTGTTGTTTGGAATAAGTATGTTGATAAAAAAAATTATGTACAAAAATGTGTTACAATTTCAAAATTCATTTTTCAACAGATTATCCACTATTTTTATATGGTTTCTTAAGAGTCTTGAATGCCTTCCTCAAGAAGGAAGGTGATCCTTACACAGTCCATTCAGAAATCGAAATTAATCAAGATTGTCTGGAACAGCTTTGCTATTTTACTAACATTGTTATGTAAAATGATGTGCCCTGTCTCTCTGTTTAAAGGACATGTGACACTATGATGCTTATGATCTTTTGAAGGAGGCCATTGTATGCCTAATCCTTTTTCTTGTTGGAAAATAAGGAGACATCTTTGAATTCACCTTCGCTATTTTTTTTGCTGTATATTGCTGGTTCTATAGATGTATGAACAGGTATATGGTAAAACTTGGTGCAATGTGCTTCAATGTGCCAATTTTGAGTGTTATGCGCCAAAAATGTTTGGTGCATAACACTTTCACTCATACTGTCCTATTATATTTGTCCTCTATATCTATTTAGAACTGGTGTGCTGGCGCAAAGTTGCAAAAAGTGGCGCATGCAAATTCGTAGATGTCGCCCTAAGTATTCAGCAAGAACATATCTTCAAATGACTACAATAGTTAAAACTAGGATAATTGTTGTGTAGGGCTCACCAATTAAAATATATTTTTCATGACAATGGGGCATATTTTTGGCATAATTAATGGCATAAATCAAGCCAACTAAAAGAAGACGTAAATTTATTACAAGGCAGTATAAACATGTACCAGCTTTATCAACACTATTTTTAATGCAGCACATTGAAAGACTGTTTAACCTAAATTTACACTGTCTTAAAATTAGACAGTTTTGATAAATCTGCCCTAATACTGTTTGTATTGTTTGAGAAATTGTTAATGCTTATTGCCTTATGTTTTTTTCCTTGGCAATACCGAGCCAAATAAAACTGGCCAAGAAAAAATGTAAAGCATGTACAATCAGTGTAACAAATGATCATTTGGAGTTAATTGTTTTTGCTTTAATAAGTACAAGTATCGTGGATGATCTGAAAACTGCCTGGATAATTAAGGATTGTCATTGCATCTACGGCCAGCTTTACAAATATGTCCAGTATAGGGAAGAATTTACATGTACAGATTTAATAACAATATCTATTTATTTAGTATAATATCTAAACGTGTCTTTAAATGACCTACTGATTTGACTGAAACTGTTTAAAGTTACCAATATATTAATTTAATGCTGGTTGATTCCAAAAATAAAACCAGATTATAAAATCAGATTATTTCACAATCTGATATGTATGTAGGCTTCTTGACTGTCCTGTAACACAAATGTCAGGCAAAATGAGAATAGGTAAAAAGAGATAAACTAATGTCACAAATGTGTGGCAGCAGTTTGTCTCTACCTTCTCCATTGGCCATTTTAAGCATGTTTGTCTTCCAATCACCATTATCACCATGATTGTAGAGTGTAAACAGCACCTGAAGGAGATCTGAAATACAACTGCACTGAGGCAGATGAGAGTTGGTTTTAAGCTGGTCATCCACAATAAATAAACATTGGCTGTCAATATTATGTGTCTTGTGGCCCCCTACGGCCCCTTTTGAAGACAGATGGATTTCAATATGCCCAATGCTAAATTTCTGCAAACTGCCAGAGGGGTCTACCCTCTCCCTATATCCCCTCTAAAAGAAACGTATACGCTCAAACCGTTTGAAAACCCTTTGGGTAGTTTCACGCAATGTATTTTCTGGAAAAATGCCACTGCAGTTTTTAATATAGTTTTATTGAGCCAAAGTCGAAAGTTAATCTGAAAAGAATGGGGAGCACAAAGGAAGGAATTCTATTTCTACCTTCTAGTGAATATTTTTTGGCTTTGGCTCAAATAACTATATCAAAACAGTTATGGTATTTTTCAAAAAAATGTTGCATCTGAACTCCTCCTTCCCCCATTTTTGTGGCGTAAACTGTTGGCTTATGTATATGGGTTTACAAATTGAAGAGGCTGAACAAATGCAATAAAATCCTGTTGATGATCACTTCTATAAATTAGTTTATGGCTGACAAGAGCAGTATTTTATGTATACATTCTTTATCATTTGCAGGTGTTCAAAGGCTTTCTTAGAGATGACTAATCTGGCCTCAAATAATGAACTGCATACTGTTATTTTCTTAGGCAGCGTTATGTATCAAACAAGGTTTGTGAAAGCAGTCAAGATGTTGCACACTTTAAAACCTTTGACAACATCTGCTCTTCACATGGAAGACAGGGTTAACAATGTGTAATGTCAGAAAATCATGCACATCATATTTCAAGCTTTCTAGTTGACCCTCCATGTAAATGGTATATTTTGTGATCACCTTTTTCTTGTAATCCCTATAGAGAAGTGAAAAAACCTAAAACAGTAGTCATCAAAGCTAGGACCTTTGCTGTCACAGCCCATTAAGCTTTCAATAAAATGCACGGGTGAATAGTATAGACCCTTTTTTCTTGTAGTACAGGAGAAAGAAGTAAACTTAACTAAAAAATTTGAACTCATTTCATGACAAGTGCTTTGTAAATGATTAGAATACAGTCACGTTAAAAAAGGAAAGGCACCCCAGGTAAAGTTTTTTTTTAATTTCCTATGCTTGTATTCCACATGGGAGGAGAGGTGAAAACTGTTGCCAAACTCTGCAGGTGGTGGCTTATCTTCCTAGATCAAAAAGATCCTTATGTGCCAGACATTATCTTTCAAGGTAGAGCTGGGAGCCCATCATACATATTATATGGTCAGATGTTCTTGCTGAAATCAGAAGGTTCAAGCACAATTTATTAAATATACTACTCACAGAACTTTAGCGATATTCGGCTTTTGGTTGAAATTTCAGGATGAACCTAACATTTCTTGAGATTTTATTTAATTGAACTAAATGAGATAATCTCTTAACTCTAAAATGTACATATCCAACTGTTCATTGTTTCAGTTCTTTTTGCACAACAAGGCTGATCTCTAGCAAGGAGCTTTAATGGCAAAATTCACAACAGGTGTTTGATCTACGCTGGACGAGGGACCAGTGGCCCTCAGTGCTTTTCAGTGATGAAAGTTGATTCACTCTGAGCAGAAATGATGGCCACCAGTGATGCTGGAGATGTCAAGGAGAGTGCTATGCATCAGCCACTGTTATCATCAGACGAGCCTTTTTTTGGTGGTGATGGTGATGTTACAGTATGGGCAGGTGTGTGCCTCTACTACTGGATTAACATAATTAATCCAGCCATTGTGCCTCTGCATGAACAACACAGGGCTAATTTCATCTTCATGGACAACAATGCTCCAGCCGATCAAGGTTGCATCAGTAGGGAACGGCTGTTGTCACTGGTTTACCTCAAATGTAGTGGCCTGAACTTTCTATAGGTCTGAACCCCCTAGAAAACCTGTCGGATCAGTTGAGTCGCCATGTAGAAGCTTGTAACTCTGTATCTTTGAACATCAATGACTTGAGGGGCGCCCATCAAGAAGAGTGGGAAGCCATGCCTCAACAGTCAATAACTTGACTTATGAATAGCATGAGATATCATTGTCAAGCTGTAATTGATGCTCAACGCCACATCACAAGTTATTGAGACATTAACATTTTTATGATGTAAACCCTCTACTTTGTTGGCTTTTGTTTCATTAAATTGTTTGAGATGAGAAAATCAACATTGCATGCTACAACTTGAATGACCTACTTTCAGGATAAAATATCACTGTAGCATGACAGTTTTATGTTTCCCATAAACTTCACCTGAAAGCCAAAAATATCCCTAACATTTTGGGAGTAGTGTACAGCATGTATAGAGAGCTTATGACTTAAGTGAAGTTTGATGTGTTCTTTAACCCCTTCCAGACATTGGTCATACCCATACGTTGTAGCGGGAAGTGACTTCCAGCACATGGATGTATGGGTAAGTCCTGGACTTTGTGCAGGCTCACAAGCTGTATCCGCACATGGGACAAGACGCAGGCGATTAACCCCTCAGCTGACACAATCAATTGCGATTGCGACAGCTAAGGAAAAGACAGAGGGAGGGAGGTCCCTCTGTCACCATCTGTGCAGCTGCAGCGCAATTCTGGGTTCCCGTGGCTTCCCTTACAGCCCGGAAGCCCTGTGCTCTGTGGCAGTGCTTTAACATAAAAAAGCTACATAGCTTGGATATCGCAGCAATCATATCAACCGACAGAGTAAAATTGACTTGTTATGTCAGTGAGTGCTGTTAAAAATGAAAACAAAAAACACTACTGGGATTGCAGTATTTTCTTCACCCTGGCTTTCAAAAAACAAATTTTACAGCAATAAAAGCCATGTCCAACGAAAAATTATACCAACAAAAATGTCAATTCATCCCACAAAAATCAAGCCACTGCACAGCTCTGTTAACAGAAACATTAAAAAGTTATGGGTCTCAGACTATGGCGATGCAACAAAGTGTTTTCCCTTTGGAATAAAAGTATTTTTATTGTGTAAAAGTAGTAAAGCATAAAAAATATACAAATTGTATATCGCTGTAATCATATCAACCTTCTGAGTAAAGTTAGCCTTTAAATTGTACCACATGGTGACCACTGTAAAAAATAAAAAAACTTAACAGGATTTCTGTATTTGTTTAAACACTCAAAAAACCTGATAAAAGCAATCAAAGCATCTTGAAATCCTATTAATACCCTTAAATGTCCTTTTATCAGGGAAAAAAGCCATTTAAAAGTCCAATACAGAAAATAAAAAAGTTATGGCTATGAGACAGACAACATAAAATGCAATTTTTTACAAAAACATTTATGTGTAAAAACAATAAAACATAAAACCAAATAAATTTATTCATTGCAATTTTCCGACGATAGTAAAGTTATCCTTTCACTAATACCACACGGTGAACGCTGTAAAAATGAAGCCCAAAAAACAATGAAACACCTGTGTGCCCAAAATGCACACTACAACCCTAGATGAGATCCTTGATGGATGCTGAATACAAAATGAAGTGACTTCTGAAAGGTTTCACCTGTTCTGGTACTTTAGGAGCTTTGTAAATTCATCATGGCACACACCAAAATCCACATTCCAAAAACCAAATAGCACTCCCTCCCTTGTATGCCCTGCCATGTGCCAAAATAGCAGTTTCCACAAGTTCTGAAATACCGGGGCCAGACGGGGAAGAGGGCAAGAACAGAGAGGCTCTTGTTCCTGATGGAGTTCCTCCTGCCTTTCACGGAAAAGCACATCGATGCGGGTGGCCAGATGGATAAGCTCACCTAGGGAAGAGAGGCCAAAACATTCTTTACTCAACTGAAGAGTCCTTTCTTGAATGTGGCGCACAAGGCAGCCTCGTTCCAGGAAAGTTCCGAGGCCAATGTGTGGAATTGCGCGGCGTCATCTCCAACGGAGGAATCACCGTGTCGCAGGTTCAGAAGTGCTGTTTCGGCATTGGAGGCACGCGCATGTTCCTGAAGATGTTGCGGAACTCTGCCGGGAAAGCCTGAAGATTAGACGTCACCGGGTCGCTTCTATCCCAAAGTGGTGTGGCCCAGGCCAAGACTTTCCCAGAGAGAAGACTGACCACAAAGGCCACCTTGGACTGTTCAGTAGGAAACTGGTTGGCCATCAGTTCCACGTGCATGGAGCATTGCGTAATGAACCCTCTTGCACGATTTGGGGTCCCCATCAAATTTCATCGGCGACGACAACCGTAGCTTGGGACCGATGGATGCCACTGCAGCCGAGGAGGAAACTACTGTAGAGGACTGCGGTTGCTGCTGCTGGGTGGAGAGCAGTTGCTGCATCATAGCGGACAACTGATGTAGTTGCTGAGCCTGTTGCGATAATTGCTGAGTCTGCTGAGCCATGATGGTAGTGATGTTAACGACGCTAGGCAACAGCACCTTGGCGGGATCCATGGCCAGATCCAACTAAAATGAACCATAGTAGTGGATCCACTGGACCACCGCAAGCGGCAGATGCGTGAAAGCAGGAGCGTGGCTAGGTAAGTGTATGTGCCCAGGAGAGCGAGTGCGATCGCGGCCCGAGATGCGGACCGAGGCGCCACTCGCTCCAGGCGCAAGGGGACACACGAGGGCACGAGTGCGCCCGCAGCCCGAACTGTGGGCTGTGGCGTCACTCGTGACAGCATCTAACATACAGGCTCCTCAAAGCCATGTCAGAACTGGACTGGTCCTTAACAAAATCTATGCTGCTATTTCTATTGAAAATGTAAAAAATAACTACTAAATGTCTAAGCCCTCTGATGTCGTAAAAATTTTGAAACTATTTTTGTTTAAGTATAAACTATTTTTTGTGGAATAACTATGTCTTACACACATACATTTTTGAGCTTTGAAAATGGCAAATTTTAAAACATGTTCACAATATTTTTTATCTTTCCCAAGTAAACAAGGATTGTATGGACCAAAATTTCTTACTAATTTAAAACACAATGTGTCATTCAAAAACATTCACTGAATTACAAGGATAGGTGAAAGTATCAAAAAGTTATTCTCACATAACACGTCCGATTTCAAAAATGGGGCTCTGTCAGGGAGGTCAAAACTGGCTGTGGTGGTTAGGGGTTAAGTATGTGGCATCACCATGCCTACAAACACAGGGCCATCTGAGGCCTTTGCAAATGTTATTGATGCATGAGAGTTTGTGAAAACTAGAAAACAGCTGAATATCAAATGGATGTTCAAGCTGTCATGAATGGTTTGAGATAGGGGGTGGAGGGCAGTTGGATGAGGTGATCACACTCACACACCCCAAATCAAAGTATCAGTATTCTTAAGAAGCCAGTATCCAGTGTCGTTCTTTACTTCCAACTCCATCTACATCCTGAGGACATCTGTCTAGCTGAAAACTATGGCAGAGCAGAGAGCTATTCCCTCTCTTCCCTACCAATTACTCTAGGTTGATTTAGGCCTCTGGACTATGATCGGTTGGCAGCACAGTTAGTACACCAGTGGCCTGGCTCAGGAAGCACAAGGATGTCACTGTATTAGCCTGCATTGGATTGCCTTGCAGTGGACAGCAGAGACAGATCAAGTTCTGAGATGCTCTACATGTGAATGGGTTTGAGTGAGAATCATTATTTTCAAATTCTGCTAACCCAAAGGGGGCAATAAGGCAGGGTGGTAAAATACAGAATTATTTTATGGGGGTACAAAGGTGGACCGATATACTGTAGTTCACAAAGATAGACTGCTAATGTGTGGGAGCAAAATAGTGGACTACTAATATGTGGAGCACAAAAAAGGACACTATTACTACTTAATGGAGTTTCAAAGGGGACATTACTATTATATGGGAACTCAAAGGGTGACATTACTACTGTATGGAAACTAAAAGGGGACATTACAGTGTAGGGAGCACAAAATGGAGCATAATTGTGTGGAGGCACAAAAGGCATTTTAGTTTGGGGGTACTATCACTGTGTGGCATACTTAGAAGTGCACTATGACAGTGTGTTCACCGAAGAGCAGAATTATTAATTTGTCAGGCACCAAAGGGGGTATTATTAACATCTAGAGGACAATTAACACCAGGAGCTCTATGAATGTGGAGTTTAAAAGGATTTTACTACAAAGTAAATTTGACGTGGAAAGCTTGCAAATTAAAAACATTTCCACCATCATTATTAAAATTGTGTACCATTTTTGTTTTAGTTGTTTAGTGATCCATAATGAACAGCTCGTCTCTAGGGGATACGACCACTGCGGCCTCAGTCCACACCACTCCTCTCAGGCAGCTACTGTCAGTCTATTACCTGCCTAGTTATCACGCACAATCACTGCTGAGCAAGTGTTCAACCCCAGGTGCTGTCGTTCTACCGCGTGCTCCTTAGTCATTCATCAAACAGTGCAAATTAATAAAAAGAAAACTCAATCAGGTACGTGCATTGAGAAAAAATCCACATGTTTAGTTCCTACAGGGATTTGAACCTATGCTGAAAGCCAGTAGCACTAACCACTCAACCACATTGTAGCTACTCATAGCTCTTTACATAAACTGAACTTTGTTTTACTAGAATGAGTACAATGTGGGCATGGTAATTTCAAGCCTGCTGGGTCACATGACATGCAACTCAAACAAATCATACGTGCCCCCTTTTGAACACACTGAGAGCTGAAGCAGGAAAAAAAGAAGCATGAAATGCCTTCATGATAAAACCCCTTTAAGTAGGTTGTTAAAAGTTTGGGAGGTTGCTAGACAAGCAAGAATCTTAAGATGTATGTGCAGCAAAATTGAAAGAGACAAGTTATGACTGAAGAAGGCTTTATAGCGGTTAAGGCCAGATAAAAAAAATAGAATAGGTAATAGACTCAAATAAAAGAAGACATGACTTGTGGACCCGGGTGCAAAACTTCAGTTCGGGCCCCTCATATCCCCAGACAACATCAATACCACCAATACTTTTCAACAGCAGGTTCCTGACTTGACATGACGGATGTCTGTGGTGTAGTGCACTGCTGAAAATTATTTGTATTTAAAGGAATTGCCCAGTAGAAGAAAGTTAATTTTAAGTGGGGCCAAAGAAAAACAAGTTATACAGCCGAAGTGTCTGTTCCCTCTTCCCCTCCCCAAAAAAATAAAAAAAAACACAGGATAAAATGCATGGGCCACATTATCAGTGCATGTCACCACTATATAGTGACTAATAGCACCATAATACTACTGACCAAACCAGTATAGCAAGACCAAAATTACCAATAACAACAATATACAAGGACCAAATAATACCCCACATGTCACTTCCACATAGTGGCTAATACCACTATACTGTTACTGAGCAAACCAGTCTAGCAAGATCAATAATACCAATAACAACAGTAGACAAGCACCTATTAATACTGATACATCATCATCATCATCCCCACATATCACCACCATAAACGGTCTGAATAATACCATCGTACTGTTACTGAATGTAAGACCACTATTACCACCATACAGTCACCATATAGTGGTAGATAGCAGTGTACGCAGGCTCTGCAGACACATAAGTGATTACAGTGCAGTTATATTTAGTGACTCTCAGGTTATGTCTTTTCTGATGACTCGTTCTCTCTTTTCTTTCTTCAAACAGTCCAGACCGCCATGACGACTTCTCCCGGCCACAACTCGTCCCTGCAGAATTTACTCCAATATATACATACCCCTATATACCCCTGCCCGAGCCCCTATATAGCCCTGCCTGAGCCCCTATATACCCCTACCTGAGCCCCTATATACCCCTGCCTGAGCCCCTTATATAGCCCTGCCTGAGCCCCTATATCTATATGCCTGCCTGAGCCCCTATATCTATCTGCCTGCCTGAGCCGCTATATACACCTGACTGAGCCCCTATATCTATATGCCTGCCTGAGCCCTTATATACACCTGCCTGAGCCCGTATCTCTATACACCTGCCTGAGCCCCTATATCTATACGCCTGCCTTAGCCCCTATATCTATACACCTGCCTGAGCCCCTATATACACCTGCCTGAGCACCTATCTCTATATACCTGCCTGAGCCCCTATATACACCTGCCTGAGCCCCTATCTCTATATATCTGCCTGAGCCCCTATATCTATATGCCTGCCTGAGCATCTATCTAAACCTGTAGTTAGGTAGGTGTATAGAGGGCCCCCCAGTAGTTAGGTTAGGTAGGTGTATATAGGGCCCCCCCAGTAGTTAGGTAGTAATATATAGGACTTACTGTAGTTAGTTAGATATACATAGGGCCCCCAGTAGCTAGGTAGGTGTATATATAGGACTCCAAGTAGTTAGGTAAGTGTATATAGGGCACCCCAGTTATTAGGTAGGTGTATATAGGGCCCCCAGTAGCTATATAGGTATATATAGTGCCCCCTGTAGTGAGTTAGGTATATAGGACCCTCAGTAATTAGGTAGGTGTATATATAGGGCCCCCAGTAGTTGGGTAGTAATATATAGCGACCCCTGTAGTTATTTATATATATAAATAACTACATGGGTCGCTATATATTACTACCTAACTACTGGGGGCCCTATATATTTACCTACCTAATTACTGGGGGTCCTACAGACATAGCTAACTAACTATATATATAGGACCCCTCAGTAGCTAGGTAGGTGTATATAGGGCGACCCCAGTAGTTAGGTAGGTGTATATAGGGTCCCCAGATAAAAAAAAAAAAAAATAACACTACTTACCACTCCCCTTTTTTTTTGCCCTGGACTCCTCTTTGAATCCAGAGCAGGCGACGTGATGACGTCATCACACCGCCTGCTCTAGGATGCCAGCTTCGGCATCTACTAAGCCTTAAGCCCAGAGACAGGCTTAGGGCCTAGTACAGGCAGCGACGCGATAACGTCATTACATTGCGCCGCTGCCTCGAATGCCTGAATGGCCGGCATGAGTGTGTTCAGGCTGTTCAGCCTCAGACGCTGCCTGCTCTGTGCAGGCAGCGGAGATAGCTACATTGCTGGGTCTATTTCACCCAGCAATGCAGCTGATTGGTTAGGGGGGGCCTGTGGGTCGTAAGTGTGACCGCTGCGACCCCTGTAGCTAGCCACTGGAGTATGAAATTGTCAGAAACACGTAATCGTAATTACATTTTTACTTGATGCCCTTTGCATATATCCTAATGATTTTATGATGCTGCTTGATTTTCATATGAAATAAAGTTTTTGATGTTATGAGTCTGGAGGGCATTGCTGGTTTCCACAACCTTTGGGTGATTGTTGAGAATGTATTTGCTTGTGGATCAAGGAGAATCCATTTGACTCCGAGCACTCCAGCAAGGTGAGCTGAAGCACCTCTTTTTTATATTCTTACTATTGACTATGTAATAGTAATATGTGGTCATAGTGTTGTTGTAATATTTGGCCTTGCACAGTGATATTATATGCAATATCTTCCTTAGTATACTGGTTTTATTTAGTAACAGTATAATAATTTGTGTGTATGTTGATTCATTTTTAATAACAGCTCTATAGTGGTCTGGGGTCTGAATTAATTTAGGGATCTAGTTGGGGGTCTGAATTTATTTACATTGCTATAGAGGCTGGGGATGGCTACAGAAAACAGGAACCAAATTTACAGTTATCAAGAAAACTTATGGCAGTCTCAGCTAGGAAGAGAAAAATAGGAAAGAAAACATCTACAATCAGAGAAAATGTCAATGGTGTGTCACTGAATTGAAATCATATCTGCCATCTCTCCTGACATGTCTGCTATAGTAAATCTTTTTGTTACCCGGGAGATAACAATTCTGAGGTTTAGAACTCTGTGTTGCAGTGTTTCTCTGTTGTTCCTCCTGGAAATGTAAAAATAAGACATCCATATACTAAATGTTTTTTAATAACCAAATCATTAAAACTATAGAGACAGACACAAGTAGTCTACTGGGAACTATGCAATTCTGTGAACTGCCGCTGTCACTTGATGATTAAAATAAATCAGTATTGCTACAGGAAGTCCCTATGTAGCTCAGTCATAATGTACAACTGGATGTTATCATTCATGTTGTCCATAGGATATATTCATACAGAGTCTGATAATGACAGCAATAACATGACACAACCTTTATACAAGGGGATCGATAACACCCAGTTGTCAATTCATTCATACCATTTCAGGAGGAATAAAAGAGGTATAACATAAAGTAGAAAGTATTCTCCAGAATTATTATTTTGTAAGAAATTAAAGCTTAATGGCTGTGTATTCTAATTGTATTCATTGCTGTACTCTCCTGTGTACTCTGAAAACTGCCCTTGACTGGCCAGCTTTTGTTTTGCAGTATTATTGGTTGAATTGGTGCTTGTAAAGTAGCAGCATACAATATTATTTTTTAAACCTACTCCCCACCATGTGTTTTTTGGTGTTTCTATATTCAACTTTTATTTTCTTTTTTGCGTTTTTTTTTATGTTTTTGGAAATGATGAAGATGTGATCAAATTTAAACAGATTTGTCCCAAATTTGCATAATGCTTGGGCCCTTTTAAAATTTTTACTCAAGCATATCAGTAACCTTATACAACCCTTCATGTTGAAGTGCCTGAGTTTATCATAAGAAAGTAAGAAAGAGGCTGGTCACCTTAGTTGTACATAGGATAATGTTATTTGGCTACAATATCAAAAGACGTGTTTAGCAAAACTCAGCATTTTATCAGTAGGTTTGGGCAGCACAGTGGCCCATGGTAGCATGGGGTTTTTGCAGTCTTGGGGATTAACTCCTTTGAAAACAACTAGTGTTGGCGATTTTTATCGACAAAGTTGAATCAGCACTTTTTTTGATTATCAAAATCGCCGATCAAGAAAATTTATTTTAAAAAAATCGGGGCATAATCTTTTAAAAATGGGGCCCTTTTCAGTATCCTTTCATTTTAGCCATCAGTTTGACAGGGTTTATTTCTGGACGTATTTCTCGTATTTACGTCCCTAAAAAAAAAAAAATTGGTTAAAAAATGTCCCATTAGCTTAAAATGGTTTTCCCGATGGCATCGGATGTAATTCCCCGGACTTTAAATCCCGATGAAAATACTCTAAACAAAGCCCGGGGAACTAGAACCCTGGGGGAGTCCCACAGGTCCGAAAACCTGTGCGGGGTTGGCTCTTGCTGTAGTTTAGGAAAAAATTTACAATAAAAGGGTGAAAAAAGCAAATACATTTTTTACACAAAAAAAACAAAAAAAAACATCGTACCACATCTGTCAATCTCTGTACCACTCTGTACCCATCTTGAACATTGTTCAATCTGTGCAAACATCTGTACCACATCTGTACAATTGAAAATTTTGCTTTGCCTTTTTAGTTAAATTATTTTTTAAGGACTTGTAATACTTTGATAGGATTTTTTGTTTTTGGATAAAATATAAATATTGTGGGTAATTATTATATATATATTTATTTTTTTAAAAATAAATATTATTTATTTATATTATATATATATTATATATATATTGGCATTTGTATAGGGAAAAAGTCCTAATATATAGTTTTGATAGTTTTTAGATTTTTTAATTAGTTCTTCATTTATCGAAAAATTGATTGTATTTTCTACTCTGTGTAATGTAGTCCCGGGTTTGAAATCCAGCGTATTTACTTTTGCCAAAAAAACCCCACACTTTGTACCG
The DNA here is from genome assembly GCA_025379985.1 of Phyllomedusa bahiana. Lineage (NCBI taxonomy): Eukaryota > Metazoa > Chordata > Amphibia > Anura > Hylidae > Phyllomedusa > Phyllomedusa bahiana. The sequence goes on along the minus strand of JAODAL010029830.1, from coordinate 34,928 downwards.
TATTTTGGCAATGTAAAACGCTCAGATTTCGCCTGGCAAAGACTTTCCCCCATAGACATAATGAAATGCTTTGCAGTTTTAAATACATCCCGGGTTTTCTTGCTAGTACGCGTCACAAATGTGGCGCGTATTGGAATGTAAAAACGCTGGGGGTTTGCTGGCACACACATTACACAGAGTATGAAGAATCAAGCATTTTTCAAATTTAAAAGAAAATTAATTAAAAATACATATCAACTATCAAAGCTAATATTAGGGTTTTTCTCCCTATAGCATTAAAGCCAATTATATATTTTATAAAAATATTAAAATATAATAAAAAAATAATATTTATATAATATATTTTTTATATATATTTAAATTAATATATATTAATATTTGTTCCCAAAAAAAAAAGTCTCTATCAAATGTATTAAAAAGTCCTTGAAAATTACACTAATTGAAATCAAATAAGGCAATGGATGTTGTACAGAGTGAACGATGTTGGGACATATTTGTACAGTGTGATACGATGTTGCACGCTGTGTCAGTTGGGGGGGGGGTTAGTTGATTTGAACAGATGTGGTACAGATGTTTTTTTTTTTTTTTTTTATTAAAAAATGTATTATTCTTCTTTAAACCCTTTATTGTATTTCCTATCTACAGCAAGAGCCATCACAGCAAGGTGTTTCTGGGACATGTGGTACTCCAAGCAAGCATTTCTTGCTTAATTCGTTATTCTTCTTTATAATAATAATTTTTCTGTAGTAGTGTACTGCTGTATGTGAGAACTAGAGCATACTACATCTACAGTGGCCTTTCTTCGAACAATTGATGCACAGTTTTACCCCCTAAAAACTAGGCGGCAAATCACGATCTTACATGTTTCCCATAGATTTCAATGGTTATCGGCGATAATCTATTATCGGATATCGGGAAATCGTCTCGATAATTGCCGATATCGAATATGGGTCTATCGAGACGATAACGATAATGTAAACATAATCAGCTCATCACTACAAACAACATATGCATAAAGTTTGCATGTCTTCACCCTTTTTGCATGGGTTTCCTCTTAGTACTCTGGTTTCCACTACACTTCAAAAACAGACTGATAGGTTAATTTAGACTGTGAGTCCCAATGGAGACATAGACCAATGTGAATGATAACAATCTCTGCACAGCTCTGTGGAATATAACAGTGCTATATAAATAAATAAACAAAATAATGGCAGAAATACTCTGGTTTTGGGATTGTTTGGCATTAGTGTTAAGCGATTACGTTGGCCATCGAACATCATCCGACATGATATTCGATGGTCGATGCTTAGATGATAGCAATGACAATTTAAAGTCTATGGGAGAGCAACAACCTTTATCTTACACCCAAACAGGGGCTGGACGAAGCTGGAAATACATCCACACAGCAAACTGTTTTACGTGATACATCTTAGGAAACACACTTAGGTTAATAAAAGCCAAGAAAAAAAATCACAGACCATTCACTATCCCTGTCTTGCACCACAGCATGACCTTTAAACATAACATCACCCAAATTTAAAAAGTGCCAGAAGGCAGTACTGATTGAACATCATTTTACTTGAACTGGACATTGAATATCACTGTCCGGGAACGCAGCATGAGCCCCAAACATGCATGAACCCCGATTTATAAAAGTGCCGGAGGAAAAAGGGGAGTCTTTCAACACAACATTTTAGTAATTTCACTGGACATAGACTATAATTGTCCTGGGGCCACAGCATGAGCCCAAACCTGCAGGGACCCCCTGATTAAAAAGTGCCGGGAAAAAGGAGTCTTTGAACAACCCATTTTAGTTTCACTGCGACATAGACTATCCCTGTCCTGGGCCACAGCATGAGCCCCAATACCTGCATGTACCCCAGATTAAAAAGTTGCCGGAATACAAGGAAGTTTTCTCAACACCATTTTAGTTTCACTGGGACATTGACTATACCTGTCCTGGGCACAGCAATGAGAGCCCAAACCTGCCATGACCCCAGATTAAAAAGTGCTGGAAAATGGAGTCTTTCCAACCACATTTTAGTTCATGAACATATTAACTAGTCCCTGTCTGGGTTAGTGATGCCCTCCGTATGAGTGGGACCAAAATTGAGCGTCACTTGGAAATACTGGTGGTTAACGCTCTGTTCCAACCAGGTTGCCCTTTTTCTTGGCATTTTTTTTTTCATTTTAGCTCAAGTGTGACTGGAGGATAAATTGGTCTCTGTACATTTGTTACTGTGCGTGCTCACCATACTCCATGTCCTGCTGATTAAAACCTACATCTGGTTCTTGTTTTCCTTGTACCTCCCTAGTACATTTCTGAGGAATTTTTTTACCAGCTTTTTTGTACTTGCAAAGTTTTTTAGTTCTTTAATTCTAGGAATACAACATTTTTAAAATGGTTGGATCAACCTTGTACTTTGTTTCTCTTTTTTAATTGTATAAATGGGTTGTTGTCTCAATAAAGGATTGATAGCTAGTTAAAGATCTTGCAAAAACAATCATTTTGCAATATGTGTCCATTAACAGTTGTCCTAACTATTCATGTTTTCTGTCTAGCTCAAATCACACTTTGAGCCACTTTTGACAATTGTGAAGAACAAATGTCTGTTAAAAAAACAACATTTTTTTATAATGGGACCTGTAGTAAAAGCTGCTTTGTAACAGAAAATTCCCCAAAAAAAAATTTAAAAACAGGGGACCCTGAGCCAATTTTGAAAAATTTGTGAAGAAAAAAATGTCGGGTTAGAAATTTAATTTTTTTTTTATTTTTGAACCTGTAGTTAAGCTCCCATGACACAGAAAATTGCCCCAAAAATTAAAAGGGCAGGGCCCTTGGCCCTTTGGAAAATTGTAAAAAACCAAAATGTCTGTTAGAAACAACATTTTTTTTTATAATAGGAATTTTGGTATTCCCTTGCTTTTTTAAAGCAGCACGACCCAAAAAATTATAAAAATGATTTCTCGAAAATGTTAAAAATTGTGAGGGAAAAAAAAATGCCACTAAAAAGGGCCACATTTCTTTTCCAAAGGACCATGATTTTTGGCTGTATCCCCTAACCCAACATGCCCCCAAAAATTTATAAATATGACTTCTCCCCCCAAATATTAAAAATTGTGGGGAGAAACCCAAATTAAAAAAGCCCCATTTCTTTTCCCAAAAAAACCAAAATTTTTTGCTTTTTATCTCTCAGCAACTGACTCAAAACCTTTGCGAAAACTTTAAAAAATAAAGTGGGGAAAAGGGAAAATAGGGTTTTGTTGTCATAAAACCTTGCTGTTTTTTTTCCGGACTCCTCACAGCAAAAAAGCAAAATGAACTTTTGGGGAAAAAAATTAATAAAAAATTGCAGTAAAAAATGTTCATTTTCAAGGGGGCCCCTTTTCTGTTTGAAGAGGAATGTGAAGTAGACTGGCAACTAATCGGTGACTTAAAAAGGGAAAAAAGTAGCACTAAAAATTACCAGGTTACTTTGGACGGCTTTAGCAGGCACCCTGCAGGGAAAAAAAGCATAAATTAGGACAATTTGCCGTTGAAAAACACAAAAAATTTTTTTTGGTTTTTAGGAATTTTTTTTAATTCTTTATTTATAGAAAAATTTCTTCGCCCAAAAATTGCCTTTAATAAAACATTACCCTGAAATTTTTGTATTTTCCCACATAAACATAATGAAATTTCAAGGGGAATGTAACGGGGAACCCCTTTTAATTTGGGTTAAAGGGTCCCAAACGATCGGCAAGTATCCCCCAAAAGGTTTTAAATGTTCGTTTGCCTTTAAAGCAGGGGATCATTGGGCGCCGGTTTAGATGTCCCCATAAGAAAAAAACCAAAACGACGTTTTGGGTGATTAAAAAACGCCCCTTTTCTAAAGTGTAAAGCAAACATTTCAAAATTCCCATCCCTTTTTCATCTTGTTGAAATTTAAAACGATCCAAAATTATCTGGGGAAAAGCCGGATGCGTTTGTCTGAAATGACTCCTAAAAGTTGTGCTGGGGGTTTACCGCTCAGATATGAAGTGGCTGTGGGCAGGACAACCCTCTTGGCGTGGGGAGAAAAGCTTGGGCCCTTTCGCCCCTTTTTTTGGGATACTCAGAAGTCTTTTGGGTCCGGAAATCTTTAAAAAAAATTGGGGTGTTGAGACGAAAGGTTTGTCTTTCCCACCATGATTTTTTAAGTGGTCTCTGTGTTTTGGATGGTGCCCGGGCTTTGCAGGCTTTGGGTTTGAGGTGGAAAATTAAAAATTCCCAGAGGTAACCCATTGGGCCTTCTGCCCCCCTTCCCCTGCTGCTGCCGTACTTTTTATTGGCACCTCCTGTTTTGCCCACGGTCGTTTGATGTTGTTTCCACCGTTTGACTTTTGGGAAGGAACGTAAAGGGCAGACGAAAACCGGGTTTGTCTCATTTAAATCAATCGGCAAGGTCTCCATTCCTGCTTTTTTCTCTCTATTTGGGGGTGGGGGGAAGGGAAATTTGTGCTGGTTTTTTTTTAACCCGGGGCCCGGGGAAGGGTGGCCACCCCAGAAAACTGTTTTTTCATTTTGAGGCTTTAATGCGAAGATCTTTGTTGGAAAAAATTTGGAGATCCAAGCACTCATGTAGAGATGGACCCTTGTTTTTCCCCAAGCCTCGGGGGTAGGGGGGCACTAGCAAACTGATCTTCCTCTTCTTCCTCCTCCGCCTAAAAATTCTTTTTCCCAAAACCCTTTTTCCAAAGGCGGGGAAGTAAAAGCCGGTGTCTAGGAATACCTCCTCCTTCTCCTCCTCCCTTTCCCCCGCTTTCCCCCGGCACAGCTTCAACACAGCCCCGACTTGCCTGAGATAATTGGGACCTGGGGAGCTGATGCGCTTGCCTTGCATAGCCCCTGGACCCCGAACCATTGCCTATGAAGGGTGTTTAAAAATTTAGAAAAAAACCCGTGGGCCCCTTTTGGATTCCCACGGAGAGAAAGGTCCCTGTTCCCCATTGTGTCCGTCTCCTCCCCCGTCGCTGGGGACCTGTTTTTTTTCAGAGTGTCCAAAAAATCGTTCCAGAACTAAAATCATCACAAGGGTCATGTGACAAGGGCTTTTATCCGCAATGACCCTTTTTTTGGTTTGGGTTTTCAAAATGGATGGGGCAGAGCTCTTTCACCTGCTTCCCTAAACGGTGGATCAACCCCCGAGGTCCGCACCACTGCTTGTCAAGCCATGTTTCACTTCGTACTGCATAAAGGCATTGCGGGGTTTCTGCCCCCAATGCTGGAAATTGGGGGGGGTGGAATTTTCCCGCGTGTTGCCTTGGGAAAAAATGAGAGGTGAAAGGAGAGGGCCGAGCTGACGTTTTCACGCAACCCGGCGGGGGGAAGCAGGGTGGGGAAACCCGGGGGGGGAAATGCGAACTCAAAATTTTTTGAGCCTTTCAGCCAGGCGTTCCCGACCCGGGGGAGCCTTTAGAAATTTTTTGGCGACAAAGGGTTTATGAAATGTTTTCCAGGCAAAGGGGTGTTTATAGCTACCCGATCTTAAGGGGCCGCAGGGTTTGCCCGGGTTATCGCACACCAAATTGCCTGGCACAAGGCTCTTGGGCAAACCCCGCCAGCGCTTGGTCTCGTTGGGGGAGAGTCCACAGTTTCCCGGACCCGGGGTGTGGCGGGTCTCCAAGAAAGATTAATTTCAACCCGGGCCCGGTTTTTTCTGTGCACGTGATGGGACAAGAGGAACCTTTTGGGGGGGAAAGAACCCCGAAACCCTCCCTGCGTTTTGAAGAGCGTGCGGGGGAGCCTGAGAGAAAACCAAACCCCCCAGGAAACATTTCCCCCAGCTCCACCAGTGAGTGTCCAAAAGATATTGCGGCCCCCTTGGGGCCCGGGGTTACTATTCAAAGTGTCCCGGGGGTCAGATGGGCTTTTCGGCCCCTTGAAGCAAAACGCTTGATTTAATTTTTAGATGACAAGGGGTGGCCAGGTTTTAAGGAAGGGGGCCCTTTTTGGCAAAAAAATGGGCCCGCTCGGCATATGGTTTTTGGGGGCAGGCAAGGGCCTTTTACGTGGCAGAAACCCCCCTGGTCCCCCGAGGAAAGGAACATTTCCCAAGGCCCCAAAAACCTGGCAAAAGCCGCATTTAGGTTTTTTGGGTTTGGGATGGTTTGGGTTAAGGGTTTTTTCTGCCCCAAAACTGGAAAACAGAAGGGGTGCTAAATGGCCGCTTACGGCATGCAGGTCGTAAATGGGGAAGGAAAAGGGGTAGGGTTTGGGTCTCTTGGTTTTGGGGTTCTGGGGGACGGGGGAGCTTTAAGCGGAGGTGATCCCTGATCTGATCTGAGAGACGGGCAGTGAGGAAAACGTTGGTGGTTCGGAGGAGGGGGGAGGGGAGACAGGGGGTGCAGTGGTTTTGGGGGCCGGCGTCGGGGGTTTTGGCTTTTTTTGGGCCCGTGTTGCCCCCATTTAACTCAGCATTCGCTGCATGTGACTAGACATGTGGTGGTAGTTAAACCACCTAAGGTTCTTGCCTCTATTATTGCGTTTTACGGCAAAGGCCAGCATTATGGGACATCGCTGGGGGGAATCAGAGGGCTTTGGATCAAAGAGGCCCAGGATTGAGAGGTCCTGGGACCTTTTTGACGGCGATTAAGCGAGGAGCGGGTTGTTTGCTGACCGTGGCTGGCGGAAATCTTATCAGCGGAACTTCTGCTACACCGCCCTGTCCCTTTTTGAGGCGGAAACCCGTACTGACAAACCCATCGTTCTTCCTCCTTCGTTCCAGTTGATGAAAGCGGCTCGCAAGCACAAATTCTGCTGAAAAAAGGAACCACGTTGGACCGCCAAATTTCGTCATCATCATACATCAATCACAGGTGACTTACGGTCGTCCTGGACCAATTTCTGCAATCAGGGAGACTGCGGGCATACCAAGCAAGGGGGGATGCAAGGCACGTTGACGGACCGCACTGGATTTTTGCGATAGGACCGGTTCCTTCTCATCCTCTGATGGCATCAGTAAACTGGGCGTCAGGCAGTAGAAAATCATTCCTCTTTGGCACGCTTGATCTTTTAACATGCCTTCTGGACCCCAACGTATTTTTGTTCATTAAAGGTCTTCATGAAAATGGATTATCCACAGTGGTGAGTACATGAGTTGACAGTTGGGCTGTTCATGTGGGACGGATGCTGATGATGCTGATGACGACATTTGTGGCTGTGGTCTGGAGGACGAGGAGGTAAGACTGCTGGATGCAGGTTGCATTAAACCATTGAAGGGGGACAGATTTGGATGACGACTGTTCGTTACTGAGATTCACAGGGCCCTGACCCCAAAAGACTGACAGGGCCTTGACGTCTGAAACTGACGCTCCGATTGGCCATGCGTGCTTGTCGCCAGCACTGGGAGGAGAAAACCTTACTTCTCGTACCTATACTCCATGTCATACCCCCATCTTTGCTTGAGTAACCTCCTCGAATTTGCTCCATGTTCAGAAATATAATAAATTTGAGAGGTATGAGAGTTTGGAAGTCTCTTATAAAAGACGGCAAAAACAACAGCTTTCCTCAAATCCCTCATAATCCAAAAAAAAAAAATTGCTGTATTTCAAATTTAAACTGCAAAGTTAGATCTAATTCAAAACAAAAGCTGGCCCTGCGCCAAGTGAAAAAAAACCACGTATCTGGAAACTGTATTCGGATATTCCCAAGGTATTTTTGGCACCCTTTTCATTTCACACTGTGGTGAATACAAAATTGCTGTATTCCAAAATTTAAGTGCAAGGTGCCTCAATGACAAAGCTGTAGTGCGCAAAGTGAAAAAAACAACGTATATCTGTAATGTATTCGAGTATAAAAGTATTTTTTTGGCCAACCTATCAATTCACCTGTGGTGGACTTACAAAATTGCTGTATTCAAATTTAAACTGCCAAAGTAGAATTCTATCAACAATGCTGGCCTGCGCCAAAGTGAAAAAAAAAAAAACACGTATCTGAAATGTATTCGGATAATAAAAAGGAATTGTTTGGCATCTTTCAATTCACCTTTGTCGGGTGGGACTAACCAAAAAATTGCTGTATTCACATTTAAAGTGCAAGGTGCCTCAATGAACAAAGCAGTAGTGGCGCCAAAAGTGGAAAAAACCGTCTTCTGTAATGTATCAGATAATAATAGGTATTTTTTGACAAAACCTATCAAATTTTCACCTGTGCCTTTCTACAAAATTGCTGGATTCTAATTTAACTGCAAGGTTGGCTATATCAACAAAGCTGGATTGGGCAAATTGAAAAATGAAATCACCTATCTAAAATGTATTTACTGATAATAAAGTTGAAGCCTTTGCAGCTAACAAAGAGGACCTGCAGTTACTAGAAAGGATGTTGTATCAATTATAAGTTCAGGCTGGCCATATCAGGAAATATTTTCAATAGAAAAAAACTGTTAATAATAAAAGCTTTTGCAGTGGGCAATGTTTACACTAAGGGCGGGACATGTATGAATCCCGCCAGGGTCGAGGCATGTTTTTCCGCAGTTTTTTTTTCCGGCGGAATCTGCGATGGGATTTTATGTCGGGGGGACGGGCCCGCGGCTCATTACATATCATAAAAAGTCCGCCGCCCCCGCCAGTTGAGTCGAAGTGGGGCGCTGCGTCTGAGAGTCCGGGGAGTATGCGATCATAATGTGGGGAAAAAAGTCCGCCGCCCCCGCAGTGCGGGGGGCAAGTGGGGGACTGGCCTGTGCGGCGCGCCCAAAATTCGCCGCCCCGAGGGGGTGCACCGTACATGGGGGGGAAAATTTCCTGCACCTCCCATGGGTGGGGCACAGGCGGGGACATGGGCGCAGTGCGGGACTTAGGCGCCGGCGGGGCTCGCCGAAAATCTGTTCCGGCGAGACAGGCTGGAGCGCGAAAAAACCCTTTCCAGATTCGGTGGGGAGTTAAAAAAACCAAAAACCCGCCTTTAAAAGGGTTCTACATTCTCAGGAAAAGAGCTGAAACTTTAAAAAAAAAAAATTTAAAAAAACAAAATCACTTCCAAATATCCAATTCAAGAATTGGATATTGGAAAGGCCGGGAAATACAGCAATTAAAATTTCTAAAAACCTATTCTCATTGGCGCCAGAAACCGGCCAATCAGAATAGGAAGCGAACTGAACTATTAAAACCTTTGGGGCAGGATTACCAATCAAATCCCGGGGGACTTTTAAAAATCAGAAAAAAATTCAAAAACAGCTGTTTGCTGAGATAATGGGGGCTTGGCTTCTAGCCAATCAGAATAGGACGACAAAGCCCCAAATTCGGGGTTTGGGGAAAAAGTTAGACCAATAGAATACGAGCGAAAAGTCCCTTTCACCCTATGGGGGTTTTCACCAATCAGAATCCAGGGGGGATAATTCAAAATAAAAAAAATGCTGAAAAGAGCTGATTGGCTGAGCAGGGGGTCTCGGCTAGCTAGCCAAATAAAAGGCGCGACTACTTCCTCCCAAAAATCTTAGGAGAGATGAGCGCACTCAAATCTCCCCCTCACCCCGCCCCCATGAATTTTAATCAACAAATTATTTTTTACAGTGTAAAACATTCTCAGATAAAACCCAAAACACTTCTTTAAAAATAAAGCATTTTAAAAACCCAAACAACCGGGGTTCGTCCCCGGGGACCGGCGCTACATGGGGGTTTGCCTAGGAAATTCCCGGGAAAAGACAGAATTCAAATTTGTAAACTTTCCATTGGTCCTCAAAAAACCCACCCAATCAAAAAGGACACAACCCCCATTATCCTATGGAGGAAAATTTGCCCAACAAATAGGAGCGACAGGGGCCCATTCTACCTATGGAGAAAAAGGGACCAATCATATTAAAAGGCGGGCAGCAAAAAACAAAAAAAAGGCAGAAACGAGCTATTGGTTGAAGCAGCGGGGGCCGCCAGCTTAGCCAATCAAGCGCGAGCGTTTTTCTCATGATTTTCTATGGGGACTCAAAATTTAAAAGAGGCCCGTAATTTTGGACCAAGGGAAGCGAGGTCCATGGTTTTTAATGAAATTGGGAAATTAAAAATGTGTACATGGCTGAAAAAAATTAAACACACAAAAGTTGTCCGATGTGTAAAACAACGAATTATTTTGAATTATCCCCCGGGGATTTTGATTTTGGCAATTCTTCCCCCTAGCTTTTAATGGTTCACTGTCCTCCGATTTGATTGGCCGGTTTCTGCCGACCAAGAGAATAGGGTTTCAGATTTTGAATTTCTGTTTTTTCCCCAATTTTCAATATCAATTTGTTGAATTGCGCCGTCTAGGGTTTGGAAAATGTTTTTTTTTTTTTATGGTATTTTTTTCGTGCAAGCTCTTTCTGCACGTTTTCCGCCTTTATAAAGGCGTTTTTTTTTTTCCTTTCCCCTAAACCCCACGCCCGGGCGGGGCGCCCAGATTTTTCTTCGTTTCCTTTTCCCATGTTCCCTTTTTGCTTCAAATTCGCCCCGCCGGGGATTTAGACCCAAAAAAAAACTGGTTGCTTGTCGGGGCTGCCGAGCGCCGCGAATTGGGAGCCGCGATGGACATGCCCGACTATCGAGCACCCCGGCCCGCCCCGGAACGCCCACATCGCGCCCCACCGCCCCCCACTGCCCGCCCCCTCCCGCCCCTCATGGGGTCCCCCAGCCGAAAGTGGGAACGTGGGTCCGACAGCGGGGTTCGGACTGGGGGGCGCAGGAGCCAGAAAACAGGGATAAAGCCCCCTTCATACAGTCGCCCCAATCTTGGTGAACTTTATCCATTTTCTTTATAGAGCTTACTGCGTTCGCCCGGGGGGCCAACCCCCCACCCCCCCCCCCCTCCCCCCCATGACTTTACAGCGGGAGATCTCCTTTAAAATTTTTCCCACCAACTAATAAAATCTTTTCCAATCTCTGATTAAATAAATTTTTAAGGATCACAGCCCAAAAGTAGAGCTTTTCTTGAAGAAAAAGAATAATTTTGCTGAGCTGTTTTGGGCACAAAAGGCAAGGCATGCCTACGTAGAGACGCGAGAGACCTGATATGAACAGGGAAGGGCTTTTTATGTAAACGAGGCTATAAAACAGGTCATTTTTCCGCCAATCGAACCATACACCCCAGTCAGACTCGCACACACACCACCCCCCTATTCTGTAACTATTTCTGGCCGCCAAATGACGGAAACGCCGAAAATGGGGGCTATTAATAGATTTGCACAGATTTTAACCTAAATTATCGCATGATCTAAAAATTTCGATCAAAATAAAAACTGTGCCGATTTCAACTTTGTCGATAATAATCGCTCAACACTATTTGGCATCACAAAATTGTGGTGTCCATTATGCATTCTTCATTGTATCTCACACTGCTTGAAGATAATGTGAGATTATTTGTCAGAATATTAAAACTGAGCCAAAAGTGAACCTGCAGTATGACAGTAACCTGAAATTTACTAGTTAATTAACCCACAAATGGCTGAAAAAAGTGAATTCCAAGGATATTGTGCTGGGATTTCAAATAGATTTTGCTCAGTTGCATCACATCCATCCTTATATGATGTTCAAATCATGATCACATATTTATAGATCCACATATAGATGAGAAACAAGTTTTTAAGTCTATAATTTTAGGGCTGATTAAATAAAGTTTGTGTGCACTAATAGACCCCTTTAGCCAATATTGGAAAATAACCTTGCCCATTTTGGATGTTATACAGCCAATCCTGTATGATTTGGGCAGTCCTTGTGTAATTTAGCAGCATCTATTGCAGTCTATATATGCAGCTGGAGGGGCTAGGGTAATAACCGTTGGCTAGACGGGTTAGCGTTAGTCATAAGAAGGTATTAATTTCATTAAACTTCTATTATTAAATTTAAAAAAATTACAAAAATATCATCAGCTGGTTAGAGAGGTTGTAAAAAAGAAAAAAAAGAAGAAAACTCACTAAATATACTTGCTCCATTCTAGCGCCTCTGCCTATCCTGCTGTGCCCTCTGATGATTGCCTTGATCATTGTTCACTTGACATTGCAACCAATTGCAGGCCTCATCAGTCATGTGCCATATATCAAGGGCGTGACATATTGGCCGGTAGTGCTGGCAATGCTGGAACGGAGTGGGTTTAAAATGTGAGTTTTTATAAAAAAAAAATATTTTACAATCTCCTCGACTGGGTGATGTTTTTAGTAAAAATGGAAAATTGGTACAAAGCATACTGTATTTCATTGAACTCTTATAAGAAAGAATTCCTTTTTCTGCACATATAGTCATTGTATGGAAATTATTTCTTTATTTTCACCACTGATCTCCATTAGTGTTGATCGAACCGTTTGAAAAAAGTTAAGTTCAAGACAAGCATCTCGAATTTCTCGAACTCGAACCGAACTGTGCATTTTACTGTTCGTTCGAGTAAATGTTCGAGTTCGCCATGGCGTTCAACATGCAATTTTAATAGATTACAGCACCTTTCTGCACTTTTGGTGGCCATCCAGTCAGTGCAGAGCACAGAGAAGTGTCAAAAATGTCATCACTGAGGTGTAGGGCTCTCATTGGCTGCTAAAATCACTGTTATATATATTTCACTGTATTGAGTTCTGAACGCCAGTTTCATCTCACTCTCTGTTCTGTACAGACTGCTCTCTGTCTGCTTGCTTGCATGCAGGCACAAGATTTGTTTATTAGCGATTTTAGACAGGAAAAGCTGATATTTAGATTAGATAGTTAGTTAGTTATTTAGGGGGTGTACAGCAAGCTTAGGGAATCAAGACTTTGTTAGATAGCATTTTCCTCTCCATAGACAGCAATAGTTAAAGAGTTTGGTATTGCCTGCTGCATATTTCTCACACCCAGAAGTTGATATTTGGCGACATTTGCAGGCTCACATAACGCCTAACTATCATATAGATGGATATATATTATACAGGGTGCTTGGATTTGCTAAATTATGCTCAGTGCGGAAAAGTTTTTTGCAGTACTGGGGGTGAAATCATTTTATAACACACTGTCTCCAATTTTCCTATACAAAGAAATATATTCCAAATAGTGGTTGGTTGGTGAAAACTATACTGAATGGAGAATAAAATCTCCTATACAAAGAAATATATTGTAAACAGTGGTTGGTTGGTGAAAATTATTCTGAGTAGAGAAAAGTTCATTTTTGGCAGTTTTGGGGGTGAAATACCTTTCAAGTATACCATGTGTTATTGTCATAGAGATATATATAGAGGAAATAAGAGTTCTCTCTGTTGCTAAATCTTACTCAATGCCAAAAAGTGTAATTTTGCTAGATTTTAAGTTCACATAATACTGAAATATACCAGGGCATTATTGTGATCCACAGACATATACACTTCTCTCTTTTTTATTACATATATCTTGTGCCACGTGCAGAGCTATAATATTTAGCTTTTGAACATGGTGAGAACTAGAGGTGGTAAGCGACCAACGAGGGGCGAAGGAAGTGGAAATAGAGGTATGAGACTCCTTCCAATGCTCCGGACAACAAGCGAGCACATCGTCAGTTGCAGGACGTCAGGCCTGTCATCGCTTGCTCAGTTCCCTGTGCGTTACATTACTGAACAGCTTCGCCAATCTGTTCTTCAGTGGTTATCAGACCCTGCATCCAACGGTTGTACCTCCTCTTCCTCTCAGCCACAGCCACAAATGTCATCATCCTCATCATCATCAGTCCAACCTGAAGCAAACATGGGCCGAATGTTACAACCCAATATACAGACCACTCCAAATAATCCATATTGTGAAGAGCTCTTTGATCACACAATGTGGTTGGGGTCAGAAGGCATTTCAAAAGATCAAGAGGCCAAAGAGGATGATTTTGTCTGCTCTGATAGTGTTGATCGAACCGTTCTAGAAAATTTAAGTTCAAGTAGAACTTCGCGAATTTTTAGAACTCGAACCAAACATTTTACTGTTCGTTCGAGTAAAGTTCTAGTTCTAGTTAGACACGTCATTTTCAGTTTTGTTTTCAGCGGCCTTCTGCACTTTTGGCGGCCATCCAGTCACCTTCCTGCACTTTTGACGGCCATCCAATCAGTGCAGAGCACAGAGAAGTGTCAAAAATGTCATTGCTGAGGTGTAGAGCTCTCATTGGCTGCTAAAATCACATGACCATGTTATATATATTTCACTGTATTGCCTTGTGAACGCCATTTTCATCTCACGGTCTTTTCTGTACAGACTGCTCTTAGTTAGTTAGATAGCATTTTCCTCTCCATAGATATCAATAGCTAGGAAGTTTGGTATTGCTGGCTGCATCTTTCCTACACCCAGAAGCTTTTAGTTGGCGACATTTGCAGGCTCAAATACATGGATATACTGTATAGTATACAGAGTGTTTGTATTTACTAAACCATACTCAGTGCCCAAAAGTTCTGTTTTTGCAATCTTGGAGGTTCAGTAATTGTATAACACACAGTCTCCAAATCTCCTATGCTTTTGGGGCTTTTGGGCCCCCTCAGTGAAAACTATACTGAATAGAGAATAAAATCTCCTATACAAAGAAATATATTGTAAACAGTGGTTGGTTGGTGAAAATTATTCTGAGAGGAGAAAAGTTCATTTTTGGCAGTTTTGGGGGTGAAATACCTTTCAAGTATACCATGTGTTATTGTCATATATATATATACACTCACCGGCCACTTTATTAGGTACACCTGTCCAACTACTCGTTAACACTTAATTTCTAATCAGCCAATCACATGGCGGCAACTCAGTGCATTTAGGCATGTAGATATGGTCAAGACAATCTCCTGCAGTTCAAACCGAGCATCAGTATGGGGAAGAAAGGTGATTTGAGTGCCTTTAAACGTGGCATGGTTGTTGGTGCCAGAAGGGCTGGTCTGAGTATTTCAGAAACTGCTGATCTCCTGGATTTTCACGCACAACCATCTCTAGGGTTTACAGAGAATGGTCCGAAAAAGAAAAAACATCCAGTGAGCGGCAGTCCTGTGGGCGGAAATGCCTTGTTGATGCCAGAGGTCAAAGGAGAATGGGCGACTGGTTCGAGCTGATAGAAAGGCAACAGTGACTCAAATAGCCACCCGTTACAACCAAGGTAGGCAGAAGAGCATCTCTAAACGCACAGTACGGCGAACTTTGAGGCAGATGGGCTACAGCAGCAGACGACCACACCGGGTGCCACTTCTTTCAGCTAAGAACAGGAAACTGAGGCTCCAAATTTGCCCAAGCTCATCGAAATTGGACAGTAGAAGATTGGAAAAAATGTTGCCTGGTCTGATGAGTCTCGATTTCTGCTGCGACATTCGGATGGTAGGGTCAGAATTTGGCGTCAACAACATGAAAGCATGGATCCATCCTGCCTTGTATCAACGGTTCAGGCTGGTGGTGGTGGTGTCATGGTGTGGGAAATATTTTCTTGGCACTCTTTGGGCCCCTTGGTACCAATTGAGCATCGTTGGCAACACCTTGTGGGAATCTATGCCACGAAGAATTGAGGCAGTTCTGAAGGCAAAAAGGGGTCCAACACGTTACTAGCATGGTGTACCCAATAAAGTGGCCGGTGAGTGTATATATATAATATATATATATATATATGTATATATATATATAATATATATATATATATATATATATATATATATATATAGAGAGAGAGAGAGAGAGAGGAAATAGAGTTCACTCTGTTGCTAAATCTTACTCAATGCCAAAAAGTGTAATTTTGCTAGATTTTAAGTTCACATAATGCTGAAATATACCAAGGCATTATTGTGATCCACAGACATATACACTTCTCTCTTTTTTATTACATATATCTTGTGCCACATGCAGAGCTATGATATTTAGCTTTTGAACATGGGTGAGAATTAGAGGTGGTAAGCGACCAAGGAGGGGCGAAGGAAGTGGAGATAGAGGTATGAGACTCCTTCCAATGCTCCGGACAACAAGCGAGCACAGCGTCAGTTGAAGGACGTCAGGCCTGTCATCGCTTTCTCAGTTCCCTGTGCGTCACATTACTGAACAGCTTCGCCAATCTGTTCTTCAGTGGTTATCAGACCCTGCATCCAACGGTTTTACCTCCTCTTCCTTTCAGTCATAGCCACAAATGTCATCATCCTCATCATCATCAGTCCAACCTTTAGCAAACATGGGCCGAATGTTACAACCCAATATACAGACCACTCCAAATAATCCATATTCTGAAGAGCTCTTTGATCACACAGTGTGGTTGCGGTCGGAAGGCATTTCAAAAGATCAAGAGGCCAAAGAGGATGATTTTGTCTGCTCTGATAGTGTTGATCGAACCGTTCTAGAAAATTTAAGTTCTAGTAGAACTTCACGAATTTTTAGAACTCGAAACTGAACATTTTACTGTTCATTAGAGTAAAGTTCGAGTTCTAGTTAGACACGTCATTTTCAGTTTTGTTTTCAGCGGCCTTCTGCACTTTTGGCGGCCATCCAGTCACCTTCCTGCACTTTTGACGGCCATCCAATCAGTGCAGAGCACAGAGAAGTGTCAAGAATGTCATCGCTGAGGTGTAGGGCTCTCATTGGCTGCTAAAATCACATGACCATGTTATATATATTTCACTGTATTGCCTTGTGAACGCCATTTTCATTTCACGGTCTGTTCTGTACAGACTGCTCTTAGTTAGTTAGATAGCATTTTCCTCTCCATAGACATAAATGGCTAGGGAGTTTGGTATTGCTGGCTGCATCTTTCCTACACCCAGAAGCTTTTAGTTGGCGACATTTGCAGGCTCAAATACATGGATATATAGTATACAGAGTGCTTGTATTTACTAAATCATACTCAGTGCCCAAAAGTTCTGTTTTTGCAATCTTGTAGGTTCAGTAATTGTATAACACACCTTCTCCAAATCTCCTATTCTTTTGGGGCTTTCGGGCCCCCTCCAGATGCAGGGCCCCGTAGCACCTGCTACCACTGCACCTCCTATAGTTCCACCCCAATCTTTTGAGTTAGCCATTGAAAGGAATGAAGTATTTTAGCCTCTCAATTTTTTTCTGTCACTTTTATAGCCACATATCCAGGTTAGGATATGTTCACATGGCATAATTGCGGCGTGCATTTCGATGCGTATTTGTACTTTGTACACAGCAAAATGCACGCCACAATTACGGTAATTCATACCTCATATAGAGAACTATGAATTACGCCTCGTCTCCCTGGGTGTACAATACGATCGTATCATACGTCTGGGGAGAAAAGTGGCATGTCAATTGATCGCTGCGCTTACGCGCCGCTGGCAATGCTTGTTAACGGGGCCGGACTGAGGCCAGCCTTCCCGTACTTTTGAAGTACACGCTGATCAGCCGTGTGAACATACCCTTGTATAGTACGTGCCCCAATATGCCGTGTGAACATACCCTTACTGTTATGGATAGTAATCACAGCTTCTCCTCACCTGTACAGGTATAAAAATTGACCAGAACATCTTCTCTCGGTACCTCAAACCGAACACACTAAAGTTCGAGGTTCTAATCGAACTAGAACATTTTACTGTTCGCTCATCTCTATGCTCTGATTCCCAATTGCTGATGCCCTCAGAAGAGGAGAAGGAAGCTGGTCCATCGGCAGAAATACAGCAATGCCTGTGGCAGCTTGAGGATGTAGACTGTGAGGATGAGGATGTCACCGGTGATCATTATGACATTGCGGATCAAATGTGGTCTTTTGAGCAGCAGCTGGCGAGCGATCATCAATGGAGGATGATGGGGTAGTGTCAATATGGGTCTGGCCTCAGAAAGGGAGAGGGTGGACGCACAAGTCCGGGGACATTGCTCCGCCAGCCGTGGTCAGTGGTGGCAGCAGGAACACCGGTACTAGGTTTTCACAGTCGATGAGGTCCAGGACCTATGATGCCTGGGTCTTTTTCGATCAAGTCTCAGATTTGCCGACTGACATCATATGCCGGATTTGCCGTTAACGCGTCAGTAGAGGAAAGAATGAAAAGCATGAACAGGCACATGCATGGAAAACATGAATTGCTGTGGAATAGTCGCTTGGAGAAAAAAGGCCACACAGGTCCTGGGCTTCCAACCACCATGACAACTTCTGCCTCCTCCTCCGACACTTCCAAGCGCAAGCGGTCCTTTGCTACCGATGTACAGGAGCAGCATTAGCGAGCACCATCCCTAGTCCCAGATACTGTCGGCCGATTCCCACCACCAGCAACACAGGCTACACCTTCCGCTTCCAGCAGGGTGACCTGCACGCCGTGCAGCAGCCAGTCCGGCAGCCAGCCTTCTGTTCACCAGGTGTGGGAGCATAAGAAAAGATTTCACCACAACCATCCCAAAGCCAAAAGCTTGAATGTCAGCATTGCC
Organism: Phyllomedusa bahiana; assembly: GCA_025379985.1. Lineage (NCBI taxonomy): Eukaryota > Metazoa > Chordata > Amphibia > Anura > Hylidae > Phyllomedusa > Phyllomedusa bahiana. Next base: position 16,655 of record JAODAL010029830.1, on the reverse strand, counting down.
AGGCTGTGGGTCTTGGAAATGTTGCCTTTCCGCCTGGTGGACACAGATGGGTTCCACCATGTTATTGCCCTGGCATACCCCCAACATCAGATGCCGAGCAGGCATTTCTTCGCCAGACAAGTTGTCCCTTCCCTGGGCCGACACATTGCAGAAAAGATCTCCAGCGCATTGGCTGCATCTGTGTCCACCAAAGTCCATCTCACTACAGACACATGGACTAGTAAGTATGGTTAAGGGCGTTGCATCTCACTGACTGCTCACTGGGTCAGTTTGGTGGATGACAGTGCCTCTGTTGATGGGACTTGGCCGACACTCTTCAACACTGCTGGGATGGGGCAGAGTCCATATCCCCAACCTCAACAAGTAGCATCACATGCCAAGAGAATGCAGGCCATTCTCAAATTAATTTGTCTTGGAGACCGTCAACACACAGGTCAAGAGCTGTGGACGACTCTGTGCACTCAGACCGACCAGTGGCTGGGTGCTAAGAACCTGGCGCCAGGCAAGGTGGTGTGCGACAACAGGAGCAGTCTTCTATCTGCCCTTAAGATCGGTAGACTTATGCACATCCCTTGCTTGGCACATGTCACGAACCTGGTTGTGCAGAAATTTCTCAAGCCCTACCCGGGTCTTGACTGTCTGCTGAGGAAGGCTTGAGGTCTTAGCTCACACCTCTGGCATTCGCAACCTGCTTCGGTACGACTGGTAGCGTTGCAGCGTGATCTGGGCCTCCCCGTCAACCGTTTGATATGTGATGTGGCAACACGCTGGAATTCTACCCTCCACATGCTCCAGCGATTGAGGCAGCAGCGTAATGCCATTATGCATTATGAAATGTCGTATGGCCTGACTAGCAGTGGAGCGGACTTTGGGGTGTTGACTCACAGAGAGTGGAGACAGGTAAAGGATCTCTGCACCATCCTTGGCAGTTTTGAAGAGGCCACCGAAATGGTCAGTCAGGACGATGCCCTTATCAGCATGAACATTCTGGTTATATTTTTACTGGAACAAGCGTTAGGCACTCTGCGGCAGCAGGTCCCAGCATTGATGGAGGAGGAGGAGGCGGTCTCAGAGCGTTACACGCTGGAGGATGTAGAAGGCCCGACTGTTTCACAATTCTGTAGGTCTTCTTTAGGCGGTGATTCTAGGTCAAGGGTGGGTGCAGGACAGCATTTCAGCTAACAGAGAAGAGATCATGAGGCTAGCCAAGGCTCTATCCTCTGGTCAGGGTGAGGAAGTGGAGGAGGATGAGGAGGCAGGGATGGACACCAAGGGTACTGATTACCCTTCAGTGGTAAGAGGTTGGCACAGATTACAGGAGGAGGAAGAAGAGGAGGAAGATCCCATTACTGCCCCTCGACCCTGAGGCTTGGGAGATCCTGGAAGCATCTTACACATGAGTGCTTGGGTGCTACATTACCTGCAACATGATCCACACATCAAGGCAAGCAAAATGAACAGTCATTACTGGGTGGCCACCCTCCTTGATCCAGGTTACAAGACCAAAGTGAGCAATTTCCTTCCCCCAACACAAATTGACAGTAGAATGCAGGATTTTTAGACAGTGCTCACTGACAAACTCGAAACAACTTTAGTGTCTTCACATTCTAATGTCACGGTGGAACAATGTCAGCAACGCGGCAGAAGTAGAATGGCAAATAGCCGCAGCAGCAGGCAGTGTGGCACAACCCTACTGGGTGACATTTGACAATCAATTTTTACCACCTCATCAATGCCTGCAAGGCAGGGCAGCATTCCGACCACCTTAAGACTGTGGTCCATAACTACCTGTGGCTCAACATCAATGTCTTTAGACTTAGTCTGGACCCATTCAAATTCTGGGTGTCCGAACTGGATGAATGGCCTGAGCTTGCTCAACACGCCATGTAAGTTTTACCCTGCCCAGCAGCCAGCATTATCTCAGAACGCACAGCTGGTGGGGTAATATCTGACAAACTTATCCACCTTTCCCCGGACAATGTGGATCATTTGACATTTATAAAAATGAATTAAACGTGGATCTCTGACCATTTTGCTGCCCCGGTTGCCAATGTCACTGACTAGTACACTGTAGCATGTCTTCTTGACAATGTGAAATACACATTTAAACTACACTACATCTCATGACTGTAGTTCCTGTGCCTGCCGCTTCTGCAAATTGTATTCTACTGCTGCCAACAGCTAGATTTACATGTCTTACAGCTGAATTTATTTTGAAATATATACCTGCATGACCTTGATGTGCACTGCATACACCTCTTACTCCTCCTTGAAGCCCTCCAAACCCTGTTATCCTGAACCTCGATGTTTCCCATTGGCATGTTCTTGCTGCCACCAATGGTACTGCTGCCTAATCTTCTCGAACTGGAACCTCCATGTTCCACATTGGCATGTTAAAGCTGCAACCAGATCTACTGCCGTCTAAACTAGACCAGCCTGCAGAGGCGGAAGTTCAAGTTCTTGTGAACTTACGCCTGAAATGGGGCCCCCCATTACTAGCCCTGCCATCAGTCATCTATTAATTGTTTAAGGGCCACATACAGCCATATCAAATGGGGCACCCACCCATTACTAGTTTCTATTTTTTTAACATATCATTGGGCCCCTTTTTGATTAGGGCCTCCGACAGGAGTACTGCCCGTACTGCCCTATTGGCACCTTTTGCCAGTTACCATGTGCCATTTCCAATACCGGTGTCTTCTTATGTGTCAAATGGGCTTTTGGGCCCCCTCAGGATGCAGGGCCTCGTAGCGGCTGCTACCGCTGCACCCGCTATAACTACGCCCCTGTCAACTGAACCTCCATGTTCCCCATTGGGATGTTCTTGCTGCCACCACATATATCACATGTACACAGCTTACAAGCAGAGGCATAACCTGAAGTTCTTGGGCCCTGGTACAAAAAGTGAAATGGGGCTCCTGCCAGTTACCATATGTCATTTCCAATACCGGTGTCAAAGGGACTTTTGGGCCCCCTCAGGATGCAGGTTCCCGTAACACCTGCTTCCGCTGCATCTCTTATAGCTACGTCCCTGCTTGCAAGCTGCCCTCATCATTTCAGTTAGCCATTGAAAGCAATGCAGTATTTTAGCCTCTCAATTTTTTTCTGTCACTCTTCATGGCTTTTCTTCACTAAGTTGTTCCACATATTCTGTTTACTGTTATGGATGGTAATTACAGCTTCTCCTCACCTGAATAGGTATGAAAATTAACCCCAACATCATCTCCCATTGACTTTAATGGAGTTCAATTTCGAGTTCGAATCAAACCTCGAACCGAACACCACTACTGTTCGAAGTTTGACTCAAACTCGAACATTTTACTGTTCGCTCATCTCTAATCTCTACTCATATAGCCAGTATTCATTATATTTGACCTATCATTATATGGAGTAGACAAGCTATTAGTTATCACTGTACAGATGTCTTCAGCCAGTCTTCTTCTTCTACTAGACTGCAGAAAGCCTAACACTACAATATGCGCCTGGTTTGATGACATTAAATTCATGGGACTTTGCAACAATCTGGCAGATGATGCTATCAGGGTTTTATCTTGCAGGGTCAAACTTTTTTAGAAATCGATTACTCATTACTCTTACTGCTCCTCCTATGCATATAGCAGGTAGGGTTAAGAACATGTATTTCCCTCCTTGAAAAATGCATGCCATTTTGTAAGATTAAGCTTGCTAATCTTGAAAAGAAAGGTTAATTTATGTGTTGATAAAGTTCCTACTTCTAAATAACCACAGGGAAGCAACTTAACCCCCTGCTATCCTAGTCATTTGTTTGCATTGCCAAATTTCATGGACACCCACAGTGCAATGAGGAGGGCAACAGATTGGTCCCATAGGGAATTAGAGGGATGTTTATTATAACATAAACATTATAATGGATTTGCTTATATAAAACATACTCTTATTTATTTCAAATCCTGAATAAATTCAAGGTTCTAAAAAAAAAAAAAAACACCCTTCCATGCTGAGTTAGTTGACAGATTACTGTTAAAAGTACTGCTGCTTGGTCAAGGTACATGAGTTTATTACAGTTTAAATCTTTCCGAAAAACCACACTCTACTCCAAGCTTTGTAAGTAACAATAACAGCATGTGTTTTAACCTTAATAACACTTGATACTGTAGTTTCACCTATAATTTTGCTTTGAACATTTAGTGCCAAATTATTACAAAGGCATTTTTCACATTTTTAAATAAGTTGAGTCTCTTAAATATTTTTTTTCCTCTTTTACAAGTGAATAGACTGAGCTAGAAAGCCAATTTTTTACTTTACAAAAATAACTGTAGCAGAAGTAAATCAATGAGTTTTACAGTTATTTCTTTCTCCAGACTGAGACTCGGAAATGAGAAAACATAGGAAAGCAATTAAAAAATAAACAAAAAACCTGGAGACGCGTCAACCAATTTTTCCCTCCCCCCACCATATGGAAAAATGTTCTTTTTTTTTTCGCCAGTCAATAAAATATACATCATTCTTTAGAATATCCCGTTCCACATACTGGGTCTTATTTCTATTATTAGCATTCCTCTTGCTTATGATTGATTGTGGTGCTGTGACAATCAGTTACAATGGAGTTTGAACATTTGTGAATTCTTCAAAAATTTCCAAATACTTGAATAAATCTGACTTCAAATAAATAGGTTTTTTTTTTATACCCACAAGTTCCCTTTACAGTATATTAAAAGAGAATCCCAAAATCAAAAACAATGAGTCAAAAATTTTATATTTAATACATTTCTTATTGAGGAAAATGACCCAATATTTGTGAATGGCAAAACTATGTGAACCTTTGCTTTCAGTATTCGACATGACCCTTTGTGCATCAATATCTGCATTTAAACAAGCCCATCGGCTTCAAGGGAATTCCTGGCTGCCTTTCAACACCAACCAATACCCCGTAAAGGCTTCAACTCTGTTATGTTGCTGGGTTTCCTTCCATGATAAGCTGCTCACTTCAGATTGTTCCACAACATTTCTATTGGATTAAGGTCATGACTTGGCCATTTCAAAGCTTTATTTTTCTTTAAAATGTTGAATGCTTAGGGTTGTTTTCTGGCTGTATGATGAGGTTTTTATTCTGCAGATGGATAATAATTTTCTTTTTGGAGAGCAGTTGCCTTTTCCTGATGGTGAACTCCTGATTATTAAAGGGGTATTCCCATTTTACTGATTAGCTGTAAACATGTAGGCAAAGATAAATAAAGCGAATATATTGCTTTTCTGTTGTTGCTTCTCTTCAGAGCTGGGAGCAAATTGCATCTCATGCACAAAATCTTCTCTAGTTACCGAAAACCTCTCTCTGCCCTTACAGGATATAGCAGTGGTTGGGATGGTGATGTCCCGCCTTGCTATTTTCCTTATCTTGAAATACAGTAGCTTGTTTACATTACTTACTGACAAGCTTTAAAGAGAACCTGTCACCTAGTTTATGACCCCATGCTTGAGGGGGACAAGCACAAGCTAGTGACAGACATACCTGTTTTCCATGCCTGTGATCCCTTATATACGTAAGAAGCTGTAGTTTTAGGAGTATTTAGGGACGTGCTCAAATTTTGCAGATTTTCATCCGGAAAAGAGTCATATAAAAAGAGTCAGTTTTTTTTAAAAAAACCCCCCCCCGCCCACCTGAGGCGATCCCTGTGCCCCACCTCACAACTGATAAACCTATTACTTTTGAATAGGCAGAAACATGTGAATAACTGTCATTTTGGTCTTGGCTAAAGCCTATATGTGGTGGTCGGGGGCTAAACAACCTGCTCAAAGAATAATAATTTGAGCATTAAATACTCAAAAACTCAGCATCTTATAGAATAAGGGGACTCTCAGTGCTGAAATAACAGCAGGTCTTTCAATAGTTTGTGCTGTCCACAGCAAGTGGGGCATAATCTATGTACAGGTTCCACTTTAACCCTTTATAGGGCTCTGTAAGCATTGTACACTACAGTTTTTCAAACCTTCCCTGCACTCATAGACACAGTAAACAGCAAGGCTAATCAAATAGCAGCTCACCCAATAATACAAAGTGTGAGTCTAAATCTGGCTGTGGCTCTGTAAACAGCATTGTGAGACAATCCTTTTAACATTAGTCTTGATCCCGCTAAACTAAGAGACCAAGCAAGAACAAATTAATTATACTCACTTAGTAGAAAGTGAACATGGTCACTGGCTGGCTTGGTGTCTCCAAGCTGTTCTCTGTACATACAGACAATAATGTTCTGCAGAGTGACTCACAAGGTAGAGTAATTTGCCCCAAATACAAACACTTGTGTGCCAGAAATATGAAAACCTGTCAGTCCCTGTGCAGCAGTGCTGGAAGGAAAGGAAGGGAGACAAGCTGGTCTAGCTTGGCCAACAACCAAAAAAGCCTTTGCAGCTTAACCAGATGATCCAGGGCATAGCAAAGTGAACTCCAACAGAGAGAAAGAGGGCACTTTTAACTATGTACCTGGTCCTTTGTGCAAGGACTGGTTTTTCATCGAGACAATAGACATAGCCACCTATAGAATGTAACAAGATTTTATTAACATCACCCAGTTGAGTTGTTATTGAAGTACAGGTCTAAACTCTTGGTAGATAAAATGGCAGAAAATATTGTGTGCTATTTAGCTAATAAAAACAGTGGAATAGCACATGGGTTCAGGGTTATGTGTATTCATGAAGGTAGCAAATTTGCATCCCTTAGTAAAGACATTTTTATACTCAGAGAAAAATTTATAAAGCAGTATAATATAATTCAGAATAAGATCATATATTATTTATTTCTCTAGTCTCCTCAGTCTAGTTAAAAAAAACATCTGAGACCATTTGTAACTTTTAACAAAACAGTGCCTACTAATGGCCAAACTATAAAATATTGACATGTACGGAAGCTAAGCTGTGTCTGGTAAATCCTGTAGTTCTCATGATAAATTGGGAGTGCCCATGAGTAAATCAATATTCATTAACCTCTTTCTACCACATGGTCATAATAATATGGCTCTTCATTTTTTTCTCTCTACCTTTCAAAATCCATAACTTTTTTATCTTCCAGCTACATAGACCATATGAGGGCTTGTTTTGTGGCTGGACAAGATGTTCTTCTTAAGGGTGCCATTGACTATACCATATAATGTATTGGGAAACAAAAAAAAATTTTCTAAGTGGAGTGAAATGTGAAAAAAAAAACATATTTGCACCATGTTTTCAGTTTTTTTATGGCATTCACTATTCAGTATAAGTGCTGTAATATCTTTTTTCTGGAGGTTGATATGATTCTGGTAATACAAAACATATATGGTTTTTGTTATGTTTTAGTACTTAAAAAAATGCAAATATTCATTCTCTGTCTCTTAACTTTGCACTGCAGCACCATTTTCTGTGGCCAGTAACTTTTGTTTTTCCACCTATGGACCTAAGGGAGTGTGAAGCTTTTTTGCAGGCTGAAGCGGTACCATTTTGGGATACATGCAACTTTTAGATCACTTTTTATTCCAATTTTTAGGGGATGAGTACTAATGACTAAAAAGATCGCAATTTTGGCATTTGGATTTTTTTTCCTTCTACGGTGTTCAGCGTGTTGAATAAATTATGTTATATTTTAATAGTTCAGACTTTTACAGTCCCTGACAGAAGATCTGTCGCTTATCCATGTTGTGAAAAACAAAGCTTATAACCTGACTTAAATTCATCCATCGGTTTTAGAAATGACTCATATGAAAGCTGAAACCCTCCCAAATGAAGTTTTTTTAACGAAAATAAATTTTCTTCACTGCTGAAATATTGATCATTTAAGAAACACAGAAAGGTCAGATTTTGGCAAAACAAAATTTTTGTCGTCCAGAAAAGTAATTTTAAAAAATCAAACAAATTTAAAATTTACTTTAAAATACAAAGAAAAAGTTTTAAAAACATTGGTGAATGAAGTTGTGGTCTAATTGAGTTTATATTTTAAAATGTTGTGTGGGTTCCATAGCCCTTTAAGGGGCTGCATCCCTTTCATTTCCCCCCAAAGGGTTCACACAATTTTTCGGGTAAAGAAAAATCAGGGAAAAGGGAAAGAAAAGCGTCTTACCAAAGCCCCCCAAAGGGGCGAAAGGAAATTTTTTGGTTTTGGGGTTCCAAGCTCCCTCTTTTTATCTTACCCCAAACATGCCAAGAAAGCCCAAGGGCTGGTGCGGGCTGGCCCAAATCCGGAGCACCTTGATCTTCTTTGCCCTTTAAAGGAAAATTTTTTGTAGAGATGGGGTGTATAGATGGAACAACCCCCCTGCCCGTTAAAAAAAGACCCCTTTTAAAAGAAAGGGAATGAAAAGGTTTGCTAAACCCTTTTTTATATTTTACTATTGATATTCCCTTTAAACCTTTCAAATTTTTTCGCAACCCCCCATACGAATTTAAACCCCCGACCATGATCTTTCCAAACCCAAAAATTTAAATGTTTTTTGGGTGTATCTTGGATCCCGGGCTCCCGTAGGTCTTTCCCCAGGGATTTGCTGCGTGTGTAATTCAACTGAAGATTCATCTGGGGAAAAACCACCTTTTTCCACCTTTCCAGCAGCCCCTTCCGTTATAAAGCGGCTTTTTTGGGGCCCTTTGGGAAAATACCAAAAAGGTTTTTTTAATTTCCTTTTGTTAAAGGGGCTGGGTTCTGGGCACGAATTTACCATGGGGCCATTTTGAGAAAAAAAAACCTACAAACGTTTTTAGTTCCCCCAGGGGTTTTTAGGGACCAGGCTAGTTGGGGCTGTCTGAAGTGAAGAGGGGGTGGCTTTTGAAATTTTTGGGAAAAAACAAACGTTTTCCCCGAGCAGGTTTTTTGGGGGGGTTTTGGGTGGGCCTGGGGTTTTCCCAAAAACTCTCAAGTCCTTTAAAAACTTTTATTTTTTTTCCCACTTTTACCCCTTTAGACACAATTTAAAAAGGGGCCCCCCCCACCTCTGCAAGGAACTGGTCCTTTCCAAAAACCCCTTTTTTAATGAAGCCTTTGGGCGCAGGTGGGGTTTTTGGGATTTTTCAGAGGGCAAATTTTCAGTTAAGTGAAGGTCGGGGGGGCTGGGTTCTTTTTAAAACAAAACCCACAAAATTTAAACCCCCCAATTTTGTAGCACAGGGAGGCTGTTTAAAATAGGATTGGGTGCATTATAAGACAAGGCCCCACAAAAACTTTTTTTCTTTTCCCCAAAAATCGACCTGTCGGGGGTTTTCCCTTTCATGATTTAATAATTTTTAGCAGTTTAAGCAAATTTATTTTCGTTATAAAAACCCATTTGGGAAGGGTTTTTGGGTTTCAAAAGATCCTTCCCCAAAAAAAATGGCCCCGTTTAAGGGAGGTGAGTGGGCCCCGACGCCAACCCATCCCCAAATGTCCCTACCTACTTTTGGGGGGGCCCGCCCTAGGCCGGGAGTCCCCAACTGGAACGCCCGACCCTATGCCCCAAGTGCAAGGGGGCCCCAGGGAAACACAAGGTCAAACAGTCCGGGCGGTAAAAGTACGGGGAAATTATATGCCCAAAAAACGAAGACAAAAAAATATCAAAAAACAAGCCGGGGGCCAAAAAACGTCCCGGAGCACAGTACAAAATCAGGATAACAAGTGAGGTTAAGAAACGGGCCAAGGTCAAAACCCGGGGAGAACAAAAAAACAGGAAAAGACGGAAACAGCAAGGGAAAAACCTTTGTCAGGAAAAGCCTGGAGGGAAGAGGAGGTTTAAGAGGTCTCCCGGGGACACCCCCCCCGCAGCTAATTGGTGCGGCGCCCGGGCCCCTCTGATTGGTCCTGAGAGACACTTCTCATTTTGGAAAGGGGCTACAGAGCTTCACCCCTGGCTGGGACAGCACCTCTCCCGGGGTGGGGCCCCAGGCTAGCATTAACCTCGCATTCGTTGTGCAAAAAGGTGGTAAAACTGCCCAGATGAACACCCTACACAAGGGATTAAATTTTTTAAGCCGGGTTATAAGCTTTGGTTCCACAACATGGAAACGACAGAACTTCTGCGGGGACTGTATGGACACAATACAATATTATAACTTTTTTATTTTTTTTAAATTTTTTTATTTGCAAAAGGAAAAAGGGCGGGGTTAAAAATTTTTTTTTTAAAATTTTTTATTTTTTTTTATACTTTTAAAACTTTTTTTACCATTTTTTTGATATAAATAATGTGAAGGGGTACAAAGAGGGGTTTTATTTCCTGCTTGGGGCAGGAAGTCATAGAAATAATAATAAACTGTGGAAGCTTCATTAACTTCCAGGCAGGGTAACTATGAGCACCCACGGTCATCGCGGAGGTAGGGGGGGGATAGAAGTAGGAAATAGTGCCCCGATGAGCCCCCCCCAAAAAGGGAACCTCTTAGACCTAAAAGAAAATTTAGAAATTTAAATATGTCAAATATTAAAAGTTAAAAAAAAATAAAAAAAATTTGGCAATTTTTTTACATGAGGTTGCCTAAATTTTAAATGCTAATTAAAATTTACTCCATTAACACATTCTAAAAATTGTCATGGCTTTAAAAACTTGGTGACAGGTGTCCATTCAGTTCAGCCTATTATTCATAGTATTGATCCAGCAGAAGGCAAAAAACCTATAACATAGAAGCTTCCTTCAGCTTAGGATAAAATTACTGGCTCAAAACTGACAAATGGAATAAATCCCTGCATCAACGACCCTTCTCCTGAATCCTATTCACTATAACTTGTTATAACTGTATGACATTTATCAAGTTTTTTTTTACGATTCCCAGCGAAGAATTTAGTAAAAAAAAAAAACACATGGAGAGTAATAGGAATTAGTGTTGTTGATTCACAAAGAGGAAGTATGTTTGCAACCTGACAACACAAAAGAAACATTTGCCCAACCAAATATCTCTTTTAAACAAGTTGTTGTCAAAACAATTACAGTAATTTTACCATCATGCTTTTTTGCTGGAGTGTAAGTATCTCCCTCATTAGTATGCTAATTGCCGTGAAAGTGTAGCTTCTGGGCAGCATTAGACTATCTAGCATGTATAGTGTATCAAAATACAAAAGGACCTATTTACCAAAGTAAAAGTGTTCAAGAGCCTGGACTGAAAGTAGAAACAAGAACATCAAAAGGTATAAAAACACAATACACATGAACTGGAATTTTCCATTTTTAGTATCATTCTAGTAGCCTAGTTGTCATTGAATACGGCGATATTAACCAATGGTAATACACAGGTAAGTCTTTGCTTTTATTGTCTTGAAGGGGGGACTGAATAAAATGCAATGTTTGCATACCATTAGCCCTAGAGTTTTTTTTTCCAGAGTTTTTCTATTTTCTTTGCAAATAATACAGTGGCAAATGTTTGATAAAAGTGTAAAATATAAAATGACCTACAAAAAAAGTAAATTTTCTAGTGCAATTTTTTTTTGGCTTTTTCATGGATTTTTTTTGGGTCCTTAATTTTTTTTAAAAAACCACAGCGACCTATGTATTTTTTTCGAAAACCACATTTTTTCCCTCCTATTTGGCTTCACCAGAAAAAAGGGTTTGGGTATTCATCCCTTTTTAGTAAAGCCCCAATTTATTTCTCACCTTGTAAACCAAACTCCCTATTTTGTCTCCCTCCCCAAACATTTTAATTTTGGGGAAGCAGGGGCCCCCACACCCTAGTGCTGATCTTAATAGCTTTTTACTGTGAAAATTTGTTTTTTTTTTACTTGTACCCCCAAAATTGCAAAGTGCTGGGAATATGTTGGGGCCAAATAAAAAAAATCTTCTTCTTTTTTTATTATTTCTATTTTATTAATAAAATAAGAAAGGAAGGTTTAGGCCACATTTAAATAGAAGTATTTTGATCATCAGTATTTGTAGGTAGGGGTGAATCAAAAATATAAGAAGGGTGCAAATCATTGTGTCATACTTTATCTCTGTGTAAGTTCCACTAATGTTATGCCCTTTTTCTAACAATAGATCTCCATTAGGGCATGTCCCCCCGCACGGGTTTTTGGGCCCTTTTTCAGCCGGTTTGCGGTTTTTTTAGACCGCCTGAAAAAAACCCGGGGAAAAATTTGCACAATTGTGCTCTATGAAAACCGTGCAGCAGTCCCACTGCACGGGGTTTTCCCCCGAAAGGTTTTGCCGCCACCCCGGGGCAAAATTTTAGAAGCCCATCTTCCTCCGGTTTTCGGCAAAAATTTCTTCCAATGGGAGGGCTCCTTTTTCTGCTCACGCGAGAAAAGCCGCCCCCCCCCCCCCCCGGGGGTGGGGACGGGGGCAAACAGGACAAATACCGGCGGCAAACCGGGCCCTTTTTGGGCCTTCCTGTGAACGGCCCTTATTTTTGCTACGTTAAAAAGTCCTCTTAATGTCATTATTAAGAGGGCGAATTGATTCAACAAGTGGAATTCGTTTAGAATTTTTTTTGGGAAAACTTCGGTTTTGAACGAATCAAGTTTGGGGTACTCGGGGGTGAAGTGTATTTGATGATTAAAAAAGGCTGCGAGCCATGGCGTTACATGGGGCAAAGCACCGGGGAAAAGGGCATAGCCCGCATGCATGTGCGAATGAAGCCAATCAAGACCGCGGGATTCTGGACGTCACCCCCACTTATAAGCCGGCCCACGCGGGAGCTCATACCGCCTCACTGTACTGACAGGGAAGGGGCTGCCGGGTTTGTTACGAAAAACGATTTTTATACAGCGATTTTTTGGGGGGTTCGCTTGTCTCAAACTGCTTCTCTTTGTTCATTTCTGATTTTTTTGGGTATTGGATCTGAATCCCGTGTGCGTCCCTGCTGCTGCTAAATTTTAATGCTATCTGCCACAGCAATTTAATACCAAAGGGGATTAAGCCATTTTTCCCGTTGATTTATTTTAAAAAAACAGCGTTTTTTACAATAAAAAAACCCCTTTATTTTGGTGCTCAATTCTTTTCGCAATTTACATCCAGGGGTTAATTAAGCTTGTTTTTCTGCTTGGTGACCCAAAAAAACCCTCTTTTTTACGCCAAAAAAAACAATTTTCCTGTTAAAAATTCAAAAGCAAAAAATTAATTACAATTTTTTCTCTTGTTGTGTACGTAGAAAAACGCAATTGTAAACGCTACAAAGCTAGTGTTTTTTGGCTGCTCAATTTTTTTGCGCAATTTCTCCAGGGGTTAAATTTAAACTTGTTTTTGCTGGGGTGACAAAAATAAACCGTCTTTTTCACCGCCAAAAAAAAAAATTTTCCGTGCCTAATTCACAAGAAAGGTTAATTTCCCCTTTTTTCTCTTGTTGTGTAGGGAGAAAACACGCAATTGTAAACACGTACAAAGCTAGTAGTTTGTGGCCTCAATTCTTTTGCCAATTACATCAGGGGTTAATTAAGCGTTGTTTTGGCTGTGGGACCCCAAAAACCGTCTTTTTTCACCGCCAAAAATTACAATTTTCCTGTACCATAATTCACAAGCAAAGGTTAATTACAATTTTTTCTCTTGTTGTGTAGCGTAGAAAACACGCAATTGTAACACGCTACAAAGCTAGTAGTTTGTGGCTGCTCAATTCTGTTGCGCAATTTACATCCAGGGTTAATTAAGCGTTGTTTTTTGTGCTGTGGTGACAAAAATAACCGTCTTTTTCACCGCCAAAAATTACAATTTTCCTGTAGCATAATTTCACAAGCAAAGGTTAATTACAATTTTTTCTCTTGTTGTGTAGCGTAGAAAAACACGCAATTGTAACACGCTACAAAGCTACTAGTTTGTGGCTGCTCATTCGTTTTCGCAAATTAACATCAGGGGTTAATCAAGCGTGTTTTTTCTGCTGTGGTGACTCCAAGAAACCGTCTTTTTCACCGCCAAAGAATACAATTTTCCTGTAGCCTAATTCACAAGCGAAGGTTAATTACAATTTTTTCTCTTGTTGTGTAGCGTAGAAAACACGCAATTGTAACACGCTACAAAGCTCGTAGTTTTTGGTTGCTCAATTGTTTGGCGCAATTTACATCCAGTGGTTAATTAAGCGTTGTTCTGCAGTTGTACTCAGTAAAAGAAACTTTGTTTTTCACCGCCACAGAAGAAATTCTGTAGCATAATTCATATCCGAAGGTTAAGTAAGCCTGTTTGTGCTTTTATATTCAGTAAAATACACAGAGTTTTTAAACGACACATACAAGTCAATTTTTCCTGCCCATTTGTGGAGCGCAATTTATATCCAAGGGTTATCCAACCTTCTTAGTGGGTTTCATTTGGCGTCAAATACAGGGTGTGTATTTATCATATACAGATATCTTCATCAAACAGTGTCTGTACATTTTAGAACAAAACAGTATGTCAGACAGAGAGGTGGCAGGCTCTTCACCTGCGAGTGCAGAGGCACAAACATTCCAGGCCCAGGTCGCAGCACAGCAAGGGGACATCGCAGTAGGGGTCACTTGGTGAGGCCACAACTGCCGCTGTCATCTAGCGGCCATGTGCTGACTAGCAACCCAAGGGTTCTTGGTTGGTTGACTAGGTCATCCACTTCCTCCCAGAGGACATCTGACAACCCCAGCCAAGAGTCGGTGGGAACGTCAGACACAACCCTTTTTTTGGCATAGCCGGGGGGGGTCGCGGCCCTCACCTGTCCTAACCCCCTCGTCCCATGGTTCCCCTCAGCCAAGATCTACATGTGGTCGGGCTCAGGCCACTTATAGCGAGGAGAACAATTTGGGAGGGGTCCAGCATTTGGGCAGGAAGAAAGGGGGCCCAAATCCCCCTCTTCTGCAGGGCGGCAAGTAGATGTGGAGAGGGGGCTGGGGGGTCACGTTGTGAGGGGTCACCTCTGCTACCAAGCCCGATGATGAGGACAGAGGACTTTTGGAAACACAAATAGATGATGATGTAGCCACCCCCATTGGGAGCCGGGCGAGGCAAGGGCCCATCATCAGGAAAGGGGCGTCAGCTTGCCGTCTTTCAGCGGGCAGCCAGCAAATGGGTGTGTGGCCGTGAGGGGAAGGGGTAGAGCAGTGGAGGTCGGGGGCCAAGGGCCACGGGGTAAAAAACCCGTTTGAGGTCAAAAAAAGTTTGGGGACAGGGGCTCAGCGAGGGGGCGGGGCAGATCACTCAGTGCGGAGCGTTGGGGTAAAATCCCTACCGGGGGGTGTGGCAGTTCTTGCTAAGACCCGGGGGGCCCAAAATGGGTTATTGAATCTTAAGCGAAAGTGAAGCGTGGCCCCGGGAGCTAACGTTTGGGACCAGGCCCTGGTTTCAACAATGCAGCGTCCACCATCCGGGGGCCCGGGAAAAAGAAACGGGGGCTCAGATGTGGTGGTCCATCCTGCCGCTGCAGAAAACAGCAGCAGCAGCGGGCCCCCAGTGGCAGCATGCCATTGCACCCAGTCAAGGCTCCACCCCCCCAGCAGAAGGGAGTGTTTCTTTTTTGACAAACATCTCCCAGTCCAAAATGCTTCCCGCTCCTTGCCCATCATGGCGGGCCCCAATCGTTCAGCGGGTGGCGATTGCAAAGAGGACAAAAGTAAGCTCCAAACCCTCCGAAGGTGCCAAAAAACTGACCGTACTCCTTTCCAAGTTGTTGGTGCTGAAGTCCCCCCTTTTTCCCAAAAGGTGGACTCGCACCGTTGAAACTAATGGCCTTTTGCCGAGCCGAGATGGAAAAGTTTCCCAAACCCCTAATTTTTTTCCCAAAAAAGGCAGTACCACCCCCTTTATTAAAAATGTAGAAAAAAGGGGGCCCCGTCCTTGATTATCTGGGTTTTTTCAAGGGACGGCAGCAAAGGGAATCTGGGCTGTAACTTTTGGTCAGGGCCCGTACTTTTCCTTTTTCGGGCCCCCTGGGGGAAGTGCTTCCGGCCCCGCCCCCCACCCCAAAAACTTGGCAGGGGGCGGGCTTTCTTCCCCCAAAGTTGTCCAAAACTGCGGTCCTGCGGCCAATGTCCCAAACCCCCTCCTCCTCCACCACCACCCCATCTAGCCTCCACAATCTGCCCCATCATACCACCCTGTGTAAAGGGACAAGGGTGTCACGCAGTTCTAACCCCCTTGTTGCCCCCGGGGAACAAGTCCACAGGGGAGGAAAAGTCCCCCATGGGAGCAAGAAATCCCATTTTTTGGCTTTCCTTTCCCCGCCAACTGCAAAAATTGGAACCCTGGGGACGGGCAATGGGGGGAACATGGGGTCCGGGGCCCGCAACCTTGGGGGAAAGGGGTGGCCCTGCGCCCCGCATGGGGGGTGTTCATTCCCGGGGGGGAAAAGGTTTTTTTTAAGTCTTCCACCAATTTCAGAAAAATTCGAAAATGGCCCGGAAAAAATGTGCAAAGCACTTCATCCATTCCTACAAAGGCCCCCGAACAAACCCCCCTCGATTTGCAGCGGGAAAACGGGGCCCTCCCAAAAAACCCCCTGATTGCCCATGTTTTCCACCCCTTGAATTCCACCTGACATGTTGACCGACTGTATGGGAAAAGAGAAAGCCATTTAAAGATTTTTTTTATGATCCAGGCAGACAGGGGGAAGGGCCTTTCCCTGTGTAACTTTTTGTCAGCCAGTGGGGGCTTTTTTTTTGCATGACCCCCCTGCCGTTTTTTTGAGGCCCTTCGAGGAGGGCCCCGTTATTTGTCATCGGGCCCGGGCTAAGGGGTGAATAAAGTCATTTCCCCTGTTCATGTCCTGGAAAAAGTGTGAAAAATTTTGTTGGGAGGGGGAAGGAGACGTGGCGAACCCCTCGC
>JAODAL010029829.1:0-50940 GCA_025379985.1 Phyllomedusa bahiana | reverse complement strand
CTCCCCCCAGACGCAAGCTTGGGTTCATAAAGTTCTCCAGGAAATAGTTGCTAAACGCGGACACGCTAGAGGTTTTTTTCTTTGTATCAGTTTTCTTTCCCACCCCAAAAGGTCTGTCTTGGAATCCAATTTTTGGGCCCCATGATTAACGGAAATCAGATTTTTGGACTTCCCGTAAAACCCCTTTTTCGTCAGATTTTGGGGGACACAGGTCTGCCCTCTCTTTTTCCTTTTGAGTTTTTTTTTCCAGATTTGGTACCTTTTCTTTGGGATTGGGCTTTTTGACGTTTTTCACAGTTTTTGTACAATGATTAGCCTAGCGCCCGCGGTGGTATATTCCCATTGGGGGCGGACCCAATTTTTGAAAAAGTACAAAAATCCAAATTTTTCTCCCTCCCAACCTCAGCGCATGCCTTGTTTCCATTTTTACATTGAAATTTTAAAGGAAGATCAAAGGGTGTGGTTTTAAAAACCGGGCCCTAAAAAAAAATACTCCTTTGATCCCGATTTTAAAGGCTTGCCCAAAAAGCTGTTTCCTGTGTGTCCAAACATAGAACTACTGAGCTTCCTGACATTACACAGCTATTTTTTCCCACTGAACAACCCTTAAACTTATGGCAGCAGATGGAGCAGAAACACAACTAAAGGGGCCCTGCAACAACAATTCTGCAATTTCTTTAAGGCCCTTCAATAGGATTTTGCATCAAGTATCTAAATACTAGTTATGCCTTTAACATTTTAATGCAGTGGTATTGCATGGTAAACAAATTTGAAAAAGAAAAATTTTAAGAACCTGAAAGGGGGTTTAGTTACTCTGTTGAGAAAGGAAGATTTCAGGGGGAGCAGCTCTGTGATTTTGGTTAAATTTCAGTAATTGAAAAAAGGGGTTTTGAGTAAAAAGCAAAGGTAAAGCAGGAAAATGAAAGTTGCTACCCCCCCACCGCTGATTGACCTCTGTTCTGTTTACTGCTAAAAGGGGAAAGCTGTCAATCACTGTATGTGGGTGGGGTCTGTAGGACTCTCACTGTCTTAAGGAATCCTATCAGGATTTTCTCTGCTCTGTTTTCAGAAATCCTGCTCCAAATCCTATAAAAAAATATATCCAGAGTCAGCTTCTTTCTTTTTACATCCCGCTCTCATTAGGGCAGCTTAATCTCTACGTTTTTCTTTAAAAAACACATCTGCCCAGTATTTGCCTCACCCAGGGTTTCGACCAGCTTAACTTCTCGCCACAGGTGCCATCAAACTTGTGCTGCTTTGCCAATTCAGCCTGCCCTTCTGCAAAGGCAACCTTAAAATGAAGACGAAATAGAGCTTTTATACGTCACTATCATCAGGTGCATTAAAGAATATTATTGAGAACTGAAACAAAGCACAGGACGACTGCAATATACACGACCCTTTCTTTGGAATCTTGGTAAGGATGTACTCAGAACTCCCACTGATTTCAGTGGAAGAATCCCGACCACCTCTCCATTCAAAATAGTCTGGTGATACATCATCAATAACTAAAATGGGACAATCCCTTTAAAGGAATTTTTCACAATGCTGTTTCACAGAGTCACAGGCAGCTTTAGACTTGTACTTCTTCGTCAGGCTGAGGGTGGTTTTATAGCAGTGATTCACAAATCAGATCTGCTATTCCTAGCTAAACCTGTTACAGTGACCTAAGTGCAGGAGGTTTAATATATAGGAAACAAAGCTACAGACCTCTCAAGAGAAAAAACAAGTGATTTTCAAAGGTAAATAATCTAATCTTGTTACAGATAAAGACTGTTCCATCCAACCATGGTGAGGTTACTCCCTGCTCTCTGTCCAATCAGGAAGGGAGATATGGACGGTAACCTAGAGACACTTGTGCACTCAGAGTAGATAAAATCTCTCATCTCCTGACCAGGGCAATATCAAAGAGCAATGTATTTAGTAAAAGTCTTCATTTACTTGTCCTTACACGTTAAAAGCCGATCATTAGAGAAAACCATTTTAAGTGGATGTGTATATATTACGGACATTTGTGTAGCAAATATACTTAAAAAAAAATGATGTTTAGTTCCATAAATGTCAAGTCCTCAATATTACACTACCTGAGGGCACAATATGGGGGCCGATAGGGCAAATTAACAGCGTGCAGCACCATTCCTTTATCCCATTTGATGTCAAAGGCGCTTTCGTCATGGCATTAAAGGGGTTAAAATGTCGGCATGTGAGCATTCTCAGACCCTGGGATTACCAGCCATTATCATCAAGCAAGCCAGATCCATACCCATTTACCGATATCATGAAGTCCCCGTTCATCAAGTTGGTAAGGGTTTAACAGAAACCCTTCACAAACCCTCTGTCACTGATGAGAAAAGATTCTGCATCCCCCCAGGGGTCACTAGAAGCTGTACAGGGGGCAGACCGCTGTGACCCTTTCATAATCAAGCCAGAAAATGATTTGAGTACTGCACATACCTCCCTCCACATTTGCAACGTACCTTGTATAAGTACATCCAGTTCCAGACCACACTGACCATAAAGCTTATTATAAAGAGTCTCTTCAGCTGCGTAAACCATCCAATACGGGACCAGATCTCTGTGGCTATGATGGATACGATGCACAGGATACACAGAAGAATCTGTGGGAAAGAGATCTCAGAGGTAGGTAGAGAACAGACTCAAAAACTTGACAATAAAGCGACACTTGACGTTAAAGCGACACTAACATCATAATTTTTCTTTTCACATGCAATAACCATTATATAGATTTTTTAATAAGACTTTTTTCTTTTTTTTTTTTTTTAGTATAGCATTTTATAATTCCCCTCTATATATTATTCTCTCCTGACTCCCCTTTGTGAGCTCTGAAGGCACAGTATTGCTTCTGGTCGGGTTTGGTCTGAGAGGTGTAAATATTATAGCAATTACCTGAGAAGTGTGAAGAAACCCCCTCCCCGGTGCAAAAGAGGATTACCCTATTTTCCATTCATGTATTGCTTGGTTTAGTCTCATCTTATCTGTCCCTTTGGAAATAACGATAGAGCGGGGGGCGTGGCCTGGTGCTGCATGGCGACGGTCGCTTGTTAGCTGAGCTCCAGAGGGGAATCTATAACACGGCCCAACTAAACCTATTCCCGGATCATAAACTACCTGTTTTGCGGACCGGAGGCTCGGAGAACCTACAGAGAAGAGGAGAGAACATTTTATAAACCTTGGACCTGCTCCGGGGATGTTATAACGAGCGGAGTTGGAGGACACGCTGCTGACGTCTGAAAAGGAAGCCACTTGCCAGTGAAGCATCCTGAAAGCGGTAAATAGGAACGGCTGCACCAAATCCGTGTGACTGCTACTGGACACATACCTGCTGTGAGGAGAGAAGAGGAGCAGCGGCGGAGACTCTGCGGATCCCGCGGGGCTTTGAGCGCCGAGCAGTTGAATCGCAGCGGGACTCACAGGCACGACGTGTCCCGCCATCGCCTGGAAGAGAGGAGGTGAGGACGAACGGCTCCTGTGACGCTCCGGCTCCCTAGCTCAGACTCAGAGCACAACAGCGCTCAGACTAGCCGCCTTCGATCCAGGCTGCCAGCCGCAGAAGTGACCCGGCGGTGAGTACAGGGGATTTCCCCATCCTCACGAGCGACCAGCGGCCATATTGTTAATAACTGCCAGCTTCCTGGACTGTTAGGGACACAATAACGGCACCTAACAAAGACACCTGAAGTCTAGCTGGGACAGGGACAGAAAGGATTATTTGCCCCCTGAAAACGCACCAGAGAGCTTTATTATCAGCTCAACTTATAGCTTTATTGAGCTCACTACAGAGGGTCTCCTTCCTGGGTAATTAAGCCCACAAAGTTTTCCCGCCGCTGATAACTCCTAGGCGCAAAGACACTGCAAAACGTCTGCATCTACAAATCACTGGGAGGTAATACTCCATACGGAGATCAGGCGGTGTTCAGGTCCCTACTTCTACTCAAACGTAACACAGCAGTTTTATTACCTCTATCCAAAAGATCTTTTAAAGGCAGGAACCATAGCCCTCAGGGATAACATAAGGAAGTGAACTTTAAAAGAAACGCTGAGCTCACTCCACACCATCTCTGCTAAGATACTGCACAACCAGATAACACATAAGCCCCAGATGGTGCACCTGCTCTGACACAGAACACTGGTTATTAGCTGAGTCTGAAGTTTTGATATATCTTCCATACCATAAAATAGCTGCTAACCTGCTGAAAACCAACAACAGCCATTTTCAAGTTCACTTCTATTTGTTTTCTCCACTAGGGATTTCCCCTACAAAAGGGAACAATATAAAAAAAACTGACTCCTATACTTCTGCAACTGCCAAGGAGGACTAAATAACGATCCAGAAGACCTAATCCAAACCCCCTGTTACATCAACAGTTGTTTCTCCCAAACTATATTAGGTTAGTGACACCTTAAAGACAACCTTCTGACTTGGTCACTCTTCTATACTTACCGGCTACAGGACATTAACGTCTGCTTATTTCTAATATTACGGTGAAAGTCCAAGAGAGGAAAATCTGTAATTGCTCACAAGCTCACAATGGGAGGCACCTCTAAACGTAATCCCAAACAACCTCCCAAACCTACTAAACTAACGGAGTTCTTCCAATTACCACCATCAACACCTCAGAACCTAGAGGATCAACTACAATCCCCACCGTCATCTCCAGCCCACTCGAGATCAGAATCGGTGGATTATGAATCCCAAAGCCAAACAAGAAGCCTAGGCTCCACTGAAGCCACTCTGCAGCGCCTATTTGCTTCCTTTAGGGATACCTTACAACAGGACTTTAAACACATGATAGGAGATCTCAAGAAAGACATCCACTCCTTAGTCTCAAGAACAGAACACATTGAGAACAAAATGGTGGAATTTGTCAATTCTCATAATCTATTGATTGATGCAAATGCCACATTAGAAGAAGTACAGAAGCTCTCAGCGAAGGTGATGGATTTAGAGGATAGATCTCATTGAAATAACATACGTCTAAGAGGCATTCCAGAATTGGTAAACACAGGCCAACTGCTCCCCTTTCTCACAGATTTAATAGCGCTAGTCTTACCTGAGGCCTCCACATTAGACCTCACGGTGGACAGAATTCATAGACTGCCCAAACCTAAGCATCTACCTTCTTCAATCCCAAGGGATGTTTTGGCTAAAGTCCATTTTTTCAGAACGAAAGATGACTTTCTGAGAGCGTTGCGCAATGGAGTAGAACACCCAGAAAGATTTAAAAATATTTCCATTTTTCCTGATCTATCAGCCGGGACAATGTTAAGAAGAAAAGAATTTCTACCATATACCAAGATTTTGCGAGAAAACACTATTAGTTACCACTGGGGGTTCCCAGTTAAACTGGTGGCAAACAGAGAGAACACGACCTTTATTTGCAACACCCCATCGATGATAGGGACCTAATTTCAAGAGAAGCAATACCCCGATCAAGAGAGGAAGGACCAGACCGGAAGTTCTCTCTCCTCTCTGGACAGGGAAACAGAAAAGGCAAAGACGACCTCCGACAGAATAGCTTACTGGGACTTTACCTAATTTCCCAACTGGTCTCACCCTTTATGAGCTCGGGCTAGGAGCGCTATTGCAGCCACCTGCAGTAACATGCCCACCTTCTATTTCCGAACCCCGGAAATTTGGTATCGTTTTGATACAATTACTGTTTTATGTGGACCTTTGGTCTCATACACTGTTGGTGTTCTACATGTTCTGTTCTCACACGTGCCTCACCTGAAAATGTATTTTCTTTCTACAAACATCTTAGATGTCATGATGTTGATATCATATGTACAACGGCATTTCTAACTAACCACTTCTTGCTTTACAATGGGTATTAGGATCATGTCACTCAATGTTATTGGGTTAAATTCCCCATTCAAAAGATCCTTACTATGGAGAGACATTTTAAAACAGAAAGCAGACATAGTGTGTCTTCAAGAGACTCATCTTAATATGTTGGATTCCGGCAGGGTGAAACAAAAAAGATTTCCTTTTTCTTTCCACACATCAGCAGATTCCAAAAAAGCTGGAGTTGCCATCTTTGTCCAAGATACAATTGCTTTCGCACTGAGAGAATCCTCATGGGACATAAAGGTCGATATATTATATTTAGATGCTTACTCAATTCCCTTCCATACACGATCCTCGCGTTATCTGCGCCTAATACCCATCAACTGTCCTTTATATATAAGACGATACGAAAAGCAAAAGTAATTGCAAAACAAAATTTACTTATATGTGGAGACTTCAATGTGGTAGTTAACAAGATTGAAGACAGGTCCCCTGGGAGCTCTAGAAACGCTACAGAACTGCATCCTTTTCTCCTAAAAGGGAAAAATCTCCACGACCATTGGCGGTTACACACACCCGGGAAATAGATTACACGTATTATTCTCCCTCTAAAAAACTCACTCCAGGATTAAATTTTTTCCTATCAAATAGAACAGCCTGATATATACTTTCATCTGAAATTGGTTTTATAAAACATGGTCAGATATGCCCAATATTTATCACGTTTTAAAGATGCGTTTGCCCCTCTACTCTATTCCGTGGGTATTAACCACTTTCTACTAAAATCCGCATAAATCGTATCAGCAGTAAGGAAAGAGATAGAAGAATATTTCGCTTTAAATACTCCCTCGGCCCCTTCTGCTAGTTCACTTTGGTGCGTGCATAAGGCATGCATAAGAGGGGTGCTGCTTTCCATTGCCTCCAGGGAGAAGCGTAAAAGAGATCAAGCACTAAACACCCTCTTAAATAATATTAAGAATGCTGAGACGAGATTTAAAACAAAAATCTTGTTTAGCATTAAAGAAGAACTTAATTCCCTTAAAAATAAGCTTCAAGAACTTAATCTGAAACTATACGATTTACATCTTTCTAGATTCAAGTGGAAATATTATCTAAGTGGTGACCGTCCAGGGAAAATTCTAGCACAAAGAGTCAAAAAAAACCCAAGCAGGACTTCCGGTTCCGGCGCTGGTGGTGTAGGAGCACGATCCACGAGCTCCGCAGACATCGCCCTCAAACCTGCAAATTACCCTGCATGAACATAGCCAGGCAGCAAAGACATAAGCCGGGAGAAGTGTCAGGGCACACGGAGACACCTACTGTGCCCGAAAACGCCGGGAGAAGGCAAGGAGGCGATCGGGGCCTGGAGCCATCCTGGAAGAGAAGCGAAGGCGCGCCATCTTACCCTCCGTTGTGGTGAAGGAGGCATCTGAAGGCGCATCTGAAGGGGGATTAGCCGGAGAAGCAGTGAGTAGAACAGCAGCGTGCGGCACCGCAGAGTGAGCTCACCAAGCAGCGGGAGTCCGCCGAGGGAGAGGGAGCGATCGGGACTTGGAGCCAGGGCACACGGAGACACCTACTGTGCCCGAAAACGCCGGGGGAAGGCAAGGAGGCGATCGGGGCCTGGAGTCAAACCTGGAAGTAGAAGGCGAAGGCGCGCCATCTTACCCTCCGTTGTGCTCAAGGAGGCGTCTGAAGGCGCATCTGAAGGGGGACTAGCCGGAGAAGCAGTGATTAGAACAGCAGCGCGCGGCACCGCAGAGTGATCACACCAAGAAGCGGGAGACCGCCGAGGGAGAGGGAGTCAACGGGACTTGGAGCCATCCAGGTAGAAAAGCGGAGGCGCGCCATCTTACCCGCCGTTGTGCTTAAGGAAACATCTGAAGGCGCATCTGAAGGGG
This sequence comes from Phyllomedusa bahiana, assembly GCA_025379985.1. Taxonomy (NCBI): domain Eukaryota; kingdom Metazoa; phylum Chordata; class Amphibia; order Anura; family Hylidae; genus Phyllomedusa; species Phyllomedusa bahiana. The sequence continues at coordinate 43,230 of JAODAL010029829.1, read as the reverse complement.
GATTGCCCGGTAAAGCAGCGACTAGAACAGCAGCGCGGGGCACCGCAGAGTGAGCCCATCCAGCAGCGGGAGACCGCTGGGGGAAAGCCGATCCACCTACCGTTTGCCAGGCCCAGCTGGAGGGGAGACCGCGCAATCGGTGAAAAAAATCAGCTAAAACCCGAAAAGGTGAGCGAAATCCCGCCACGGGCCCAACTGCCTTATAGCTCCTGCCTGGGGAAGATACAGCCAAATTCCCAGCTGTCACAGGCGCAGGGAGGGTTAAGGACAGAGACCCAGTAGCGGATCTAACGCAGTATGAGGATCGGCTCCTAACGCAGCAAATACAGGCACACTCCAAGCCAGGAGATAAGGGGGCTCAGGAGCACACCGATACACGTGGCAGGCGACCATTTTAATTATCTTGGGGCGAACGAGCAGATAAAGCATTAATCACAGCCAAGCATTAGAAAACAAGATACGAGCAGCTGACAGGGCTCTAATATCATACATACAGTCACCGAGCACAGTAAAAGGGCTTTCACTCCCCCCACTTCACTTCACTCTGTGAAAGACTTGAATATAACAACAAAAGGACTGCACTGTCTCAAAGTCACTGCGTAGATACCAGAAACTAGTTGCTGTATAAGCCTGGTAAAGCACCTCAGGTGGTCTAGGGTGGGGGCCATAACTAAGGTACCTGGCCAGATCCTGCAACGCAGACAATAACATAAACAGCAACAACCTATAAGCGGTGCTCCAGAGAGACTGTATATTGCAACTGAGAGCGCTCCACACACACCCTTTAGTTTACAACTCAATCTTGCCACAAAATGGTGCCTATCACGAGAAAGGACAAATTACCCACAAGTAAACCTGAATCAGAACAAGAGGAGGTAGAATCATCTGAAGATGAATATCATGAGCAAGGCGCTACCTCATCTCATTTCAAAATAAATTACAAAAAGCTTGCCACAGCGGTAGCCAAAAAGATACTGCCGGTGCTGCAGGAGACAATTACTAACAAACTTTTAACTACTATGCAAACCCTACAAACAGATGTTAAAAGTCAGGGCCAACGTCAGGAAGAAAAAATGGAACAAAGGCTATCAATAACAGAGGATGAAATATCCGATCTCCATGCACGTGTGAGCTCTCTGACAGAAAAAAATAACCAAATAACCAGCAAATCGGAAGACTTGGAAAACCGCTCACGGCGAAACAATTTGCAAATTATAAGTCTCCCAGAAAGAATCCCGGCCAGTCACTTACGAAAAATATGCGAATCAGACCTTCCAGCGGCCCTTAATCTAGACATGGTCTGTAAAGTCGAAAGGGCGCATAGGTAGGCCCTGAAAATCTAACCAAGTCTAACTCCTCAGACAAATGGACCCAACTGCCAAGACAGGTGATCGCCAAATTCCTGGACTACACCGATAAAGAGAACATCCTACGTAACTTTAAAAGGCGCCAGAAACCTTTAAAGTACGAAGGCTCTACCATATTGATTTTTAATGATTACTCCGTCGAGGTCTCGCGCAAAAGAAAAGCCTTCAGCAAGCTGTGTTCCACACTTTATGCCAAAAAAAATCAAATTTCAATTACAATACCCTTCAGTGTTAAGGGTTGTACTTCAGGATGGATCGGTAAAATCGTTCAACACAGTTAAACAAGCTGAAGAGCGGTTACAGCAGCACTTGAATGGCGTGCCACACAAGGAAAATGAAAGCATGGGGGGAAACCACAAGACGATGGCTTTATGTACCCAGGATCAGACAGAGACACATCATGCAACGAGGCCCCCAAAGAACGAAGACTACCGCAAACACCACGCGAAAAAAGAAGCAAAACATGAGACTCTAAAGGCTTTCCTGGGACACACAAAAAGAGGTTTGCCCTACACAATGGATAATTAGGCTTTGTTGAATGTTCATTATAATAGACTCAAGTCATGGCGATGTTGAAATACACATGTAGCGGGCGATGTTCTGGACGCAGGTCACACCAGAAAACAGCAAAGTCCACAAGAGTTAAGAGGGAAAGGCATTTATGGAGGATATGAGAATGTCTGTATTTTTGTTCAAATGTTTGTTTAGCTTAACAGTTGCCCAGTGTTTATCAGAGAGTGCATTTATCGTGGGACCGGGGGGGGAGGGGAGGGATGGGGGACCCAGGTGGAGGTATCACCAATACTACTGAACGGCACTGTTATCGTATTTTTAAATATTCTCTTTAAAACATGAAGATAATATGTTGGAATGTCAAGGGCCTATTGTCTCCACAAAAACGCTCTATAGTTCTAAGACATCTAGGCAAGTTGAATCCTGATATTGCATTGTTGCAAGAAACCCATCTCCGGGCTAGCAATTTCCACAGAATGAACAAGTTTTGGGTGGGTGAAGTTTTTGGGTCTTCGGCGGAAAATAAAAAAAAATGGTGTCATGATCCTACTGAAAAAAACACTAGAGTATAATGTCATAGCGCTGGAAACGGACAAAGAAGCTAGATGGGCAAAGTTGCACATTAGTTGTCCAGTAGGAGACGTATGTATCTATAACGTTTATGGCCCCAATAAAGACGCCTCAGAATTTTATCGACAATTAGGTTCTCATATTAACACCAGCCAGTCTAATACAGTAATTGTGGGAGGTGACTTAGATGCAGTAATTGAGCCAAAGGAGGACCGTAAAAGAGGGACAGCCAGTCATCCGCTGCCAAATGACTCGGGTTTAAAAAATTTTGTCAGTAATACTGGTCTCATAGACGCTTGGAGATTAATGCACCCAGACAGCAGGGAGTACACCTTTTTCTCCAATGTCCACCAATCTTGGTCCCGCATAGACAACGTTCTTCTTACAAATAATTTAATGGGCAGAATAATGGAGACCGATATCCATAACATCATTATATCAGACAATGCCCCTATAACACTAGAGCTCGCGGACATCTTCCCTAAAGGACAGGATTTTATATGGGGATTCCCTATCATGATGACGGGAAACGAGTCCTTTGAAGAAAAAGTACGAGGGTGGTGGTTAGAATTTATGTCAAACAATAAAGAGCATAGTGACAACCCACTGTTGTTTTGGGAGACGGCCAAGGCAGTCATAAGGGGACATTTAATCAGCTATTACTCCTACCAGAAAAGAATCGCCCAAAAAAAAGTATGTAGAGCTTAGTAAGGCTCTTCGAGACGCTTACAACGCATTCCTTGGGGATCCATCTATAGCAAACAAAAAAGTATGGTCTGAGACAAGGGGGTTATTTGAGCTTTGGCTGGAAAGAAAAGAAAAATTTTACAGAACAAAATTTGAGGCTGAACTTTTCCGATTCTGAAACAAATCGGGTAAGCTTTTAGCGAGACTGGCCAAGGCACGAAAAGGACGGAGGGGAATAACCACCCTTAAAACGAAAGAAAACACAGTTATTACGCACCCGAAAGAAATTAACACCCTTTTCAAAAAGTACTACAATAAGTTATATCAAGACAGGGAGAAAGATTTTACAGACAGAGGGGCAGAGTTCCTAAGTCAGTGTAGATTGCCAAAAATCACAGAGGAGCAGAAAAAGCTACAAAATGCCCAAATTACCCCAGAAGAAGTGCAAACAATGATAAAATCACTGGGAAATGGGAAAGCCCCAGGCCCGGATGGATACCCTGCAGAATTTTATAAGATTTTGCAGGAGCAGGTGTCTCCGACTTTGGCAAAATATTATTCTGGGTTATTAGAGGGCGACAATATTCCTAGTGGGGCAAATCTTGCGTACATCAAAGTGTTGCCCAAACCAGGAAGAGATCTGACGAAGGTAGAGTCTTTTAGACCAATGTCCCTAATTAATCAAGACCTAAAAATCGTGTCAAAAATAATGGCTAATAGATTAGCGACAATCCTCCCAACCCTGATAGGACATGCGCAGATGGAGTTTGTAAAGGGTAGAGCGGCAGTTACCAATATAAGAAAAGTAATTGGGGCACTAGACGCACAGGAAAGGATAAGGGAAAGTGGAGCAGCTAAGGCTCTGGTGTCCTTAGTCACCGAAAAAGCCTTCAACAGCGTGAGATGGAGCTGGCTGGCGATGGTGCTGGACAAATTTGGTCTACAAGGGGAATTCCGCACCTTCATATCGTCGTTATACAGAAATCCCGGGGCAGCGGTATACACTCCTGGGTTCAGATCAGACACCTTCACTTTAGAAAGAGGCACAAGGCAGGGTTGCCCCCTTTCACCCTTATTGTTTAATCTAACATTGGAACCCTTGTTACACAAACTGGAACATTCCCAGATCTATGAGGGCATCAAGATAGGGGGAAGGGAGATGAAACTAACGGCGTTCGCCGATGATGTGCTCCTTTTTATGAGCCTGCCAGGCGATCAACTGGGTAAGGTTTTGGAGATCTTGGGAGAGTTTGGTTCCTTCTCAGGATATAAAATTAATAGGGAAAAATGTGAACTTTTATGGCTAGGTTCAGGTTCTTCTGTGGAAATGGCAGCAGTAGAAGCAACGGGTATCAAAAGAGCGAAAGAGCACATCAAGTACTTAGGTATTAAAATAGGAAAGGTCCCGGCATCAATATACAGGCTAAACTACCCACCACTTTTTGACAAAATCAAAAATGAACTCCAGAACTGGCATAACCTTCCTCTGTCACTTCTGGGGAGGATTCATTTGATCAAAATGATATCATTTGCTCGCCTGTTGTATCCGCTCCAGTCTATCCCTATATTGATTAGACACGCAGACGTCAAATCTTTTAATAAATTGGTCACCAATTTTATATGGAAGGGAAAAAAGCCAAGAATAGCACTAGCTAAATTACAAGCACGCAAAGAAGAGATGGGATTAAATTTTCCCAACCTAAGAGGATACAACATAGCTCGTCTCACTAGGCATGTTCTAGACTGGATACATAAAACAAATTACTATTCAGCATATGATGTTGAGGAAGCCCTGGCGGGAGAAAGGTTGACTAGCTTACTACACACTCGGCGATCCCATGCTAATGATATGGCAAAATACTCAATCCTCCTTAGAGACACCATAGCGGCATGGAAGGAAATAAGGAAGCGCTTTGGTCTGTCCCAACAGATATCGAAATACCTACCAGCGGGGAAAAATCATAAATGGTTTAATGAATGGATCTCCAGGGGAATTTCATCCATAACACAATTATTTCACCCAACTGAAAATAGATATAAATCATTCGAAGAAATCCAAGGAGAATTTGACATTCCTGGCTTGCAGGCCATGCAATATTTACAAGTTAGATCTTTTTGCAATGCAAAAATGCGTGATATCTGAAGAGAAAGAGGCAAAAATGATTTTGACGGGCTGATGGGGACAGGATCACAGAGGAAATCTATTTCTGACATTTATTCTGGTATTAGGGATAAATATGTTAAGGTCAATTTGGGAGATTGTGTCAAACAGTGGAATAAATGGATCAATTGCGACGACATTGAGACAGAAATTATACGGGGTTGGAGCATGATACGTAAACACATTGTTAGCGAGTCATGGAGAGAAACCTATTTCAAAATAGTGCATGTAGCAATCTACGCGTTTGACATACCACCCACACCAGGCTTCCCAAATAGGATAACATCTTGCCCAAAATGCTCGGAATCAAGGACCAATTTGTTCCATGGGCTTTGGACTTGCCCTAGAGTAAAGGCATATTGGTCCGAAATAAGTGATCTCTTAGAGTCTCTGGAGGTAAAACGAATTCAAATATCACCAATACTTTTCCTCTTACACGGGCAGGCTAGTACAGAGAATCAGTCGGAAAGGCAGGGAGGACAGGGTTTCCAAGCAATTGGACATATCATCTTGCTGGTAGCTAAATGGCTCGAATCAGAGGGACCCACAGTCAGCATGGTGATAGAGCAAACCAAAAAATACGCGATAATTGATCAAATATACACAGAACGCCACAAAGAGAAACTGGCAAAAACTTTTTTGGGCAAATGGAGAATATTTCTGGAGAAATTTTACTCCCCGGTCGAAATTCATAGATTAGTGGAAGCCTTTCAACTCACCAGCTGGGACTTGAAAGAAGCTATGGGTGGGACTTTGGGAAGACTACAACCACAGCACATGTTGTGTAATATTGACTGAAGACACCCATCCATCAGAGAAAAGAGGTCCTTGCTCGTAAAAATGCCCCACCTTGAGGGCCTTCATGCTCAGCTTTGCTGGCCAACCCCCACCCCCATCTAATCTCGGTCTTTTCAAAACAAGCTTTAGATGCACTAAACACTGGCATAACTTCTTTTATTAGTTAGAATTAGGTATTAGACTTAGACTTTGATTTCGGTTAACTTCAGGTTACCTTCAAATTCCTGAACATATCATTTCAAAGGTATGTCTTACACCACTCGACATACTTCTTCAACGACCAGAATTGGGTTGTGAAGCAGGAAAAAAAAAAGCGAGTAACCTTCCAGGTATTCAGTTGACATTAAGGGAATGTATTCAAGTGTATTACCTTTTCATGATAACTTCCTTAAGCCATTTGGTCTTATACATATCGTCATATCATTGGTATTGTTATTGCATATGTTATGTATAGCTTGAAAATAGTAATCTGTATGGTAACACCAAACTAGAATTGTATCTCAAGTGTAACACCTTGTTGTGATGCTCAATTATGTTATAGGAATGGTACTCAATAAAAAGTTGATTAAAAAAAAAAAAAAAAAGCCCCAAGCAAAATCTAAAATTGCATATTTGACCATGCCAGACAAAAGGAAAATTTATGACCCACAGAAAATAGCTAATTAATTCGCAGACTACTATCAATCTTTATACAATATTACAAATGATACCTCAACCCCTTCAGTCTCAGTTCAAGAGATTGAAAATTTTCTGTCACGTCTGAATCTCCCAGTTCTCACAGAAGAAAACAAACAATATCTTAATTCTCCACTTACGGTTCAAGAAATAGAATCCACTATCAAACAATCCAAACTGAACAAATCCCCCAGCCTAGACAGGTTCACTAACGAATACTACAAACTGTTTATGCATATCCTATCCCCACACCTGTTGAGTATCTTTGACTCCACTATAGCCGAAGGTAGTATGCCGTCTGAAATTTTGGGAGCCATTATAACTACCATACCAAAACCAGGGAAAGCTTCTGACCTCGTAACGAACTACAGACCCATCTCTCTCTTAAACTGTGATACTAAATTTTTCTCTAAAATAATAGCAAACAGACTTAATACCATCCTGCCTTCCCTTATTAATAAAGACCAAGTGGGGTTTGTCGAAGGCCGACAGACTAGGGATGGGGTACGCAGAATTCTGGATATTTTACACACAGTTAATAAACAAAAAAAACACTATAGGGTTGCTCTCGTTAGATGGCGAGAAAGCATTCGACCGAATAAACTGGGCGTACTTAAAAGAGGTACTCCATAAATTTGGATTTAATGGTAATTTTTTGAAAGCCATACTGTCATTATACACACTTCCGACTGCCAAAGTCCATACCTCAGGATTTCTGTCCTACACATTCCCCATTTCAAATGGTACGAGGCAAGGGTGCCCACTATCCCCATTAATATTTAACTTATGCATTGAACCACTAGCAAAATCCATAAGAATCTCTCCGTCCATCCAAGGCATTTCAATATTTAACTCTATTCACAAAGTAAGCTTATACACAGACGACATACTAGTTATCTGCTCCAATCCCCTAATATCAATCCCGCCCCTCTTGGACCTCCTACAGCAATATTCCAGACTAACTTATTACAAATTAAATATGACCAAATCTACGTTATTAGCAGTTAATTGCCCACCCTATCTCGGAGACCAACTTCGGAAATTTAATTTCTTATGGACCGAATCCTATGTCAAAATCACTCCCTCCTTGAAACATACGATTGACTTAAATCTAGGAGATCTTAAATCTTCTATACACGCCGAAATAATGAGACTACAACATATGCCTCTCTCCTGGATAGCGAGAATAAACATCACAAAAATGCTTTTACTACCTAGATTCCTATATTTTGCCCGGGCTTTACCCTTTTTGTTTCCACCAAATCTTCTACAAACTATACAATCCTTAATGCTTACATTTATCTGGGGCAATAAGAAACCACGCTTTAAGAAACAATATTTATTTAGACATAGCAGAATGGGAGGTATGTCAGTCCCAAATCTTCTTTACTACAACATTGCAGCAATTATGGAACCAATCCTACATCTCTGGACAAATTCCGATATACATCATTGGGCGTCCCTGGAGAGAGAAACAGTAGAACCCTTCTTAATCAGAGACTTTTTAATTTCAGCTCTACTAGGACGTAAACTACCCAATTGGGACCTTCCGACCCTACAACATATAGCCATAGTTTGGGCTAAGTATATTGTCCCAACAAAAGGAGTCTTGATTTCTAAAGAAAGGTGCCCATTAACAGTTTTCTTACAAATGGCCCCCCATCTACCTCTTTCTGGATGGCTTTCTACAGGTATCAGAAAAGTGAGAGATTTATATAATAATGACACTTTTAACTCTTTCGAGGAGATTAAAGAAGAATTTGACCTCCCGCAGAACCAGTTTCTCTGCTATTTGCAGATCAGACATGTAGTACAGGGTTTAGACTGGCAACATCCCTCACCTCCATTACCCCATTTGATAAATTCTTATAGCAAAAAAAGGGTTTTGAGAAAGGCCTCTCGATTGCCTATAGTACCTTAAATAAAGACATAGAAGATAATAAACCGGAATACACCATTAAATGGGAAAAGGAATTAGGGAAAGTATATACCAAAGAGGATTGGACAAATGCCGCTTTAAGCCCTTATCGCCATTCTAAATGCGTCAATCACATAGAACTATCTAGGAAGCTGCACCTCAGGTGGTATCTTACCCCCAACCGCTTATTTCATATGTCCTCAGGCCACTCTAGATTTTGCTGGAGGAATTGTGGAGCTTCAGGCTCACTGTTGCATATGTGGTGGAGCTGCCCAACCACAAAGCTTTTTTGGGGGGAGGTGGGAAAATTGCTCTCGGAAGTGCTGGGGTCATCGATATTCCTCACTCCAGAAATTGCAATATTAGACATTACTCTTTCACAGTACCCACCAACCTTTCAAACCATCATATTCCACATTTTGACAGCAGCCCGAATGGTTATAGCCTCTCACTGGAAGCTACCCACACCTCTTGGGATATCAGAGGTAATCAGCAGAACAAACCTTCAATATCATTCAGAAGTATGTCTGCTAGTTCCACCTCATATGGCTATGCATACCAGAAAGAGATGGTCCTACTGGATTGAATCTAGATTTTTTCAATAAAATGTCTTTAAGAGTAATTTACATGGTTACTCTACCCTGAGGTACTACACCATGTTTCATACTCCATTTGGCAATACCTTTTTCTAGCTTAACTTTGGATTGCAGTAAGAGACTTTCAACACTTATGTTATTTGAAGTCGAGATAAATGACATTTTCTTTTTTTCTTTCCTTTTGATGGTTTTGTATCATGACATTACTGAAGGTATTAATTGCTTTGTGAGGCTCTGTTTGACTATTTGTTTTTCCACTGTTACATATTTGGATATTAGATAATGCATGTTTATGCTCGTTTTGTCAACTCTTCCTTATTTCTGAAAATAAAATAAAACTTATGGTTCAAAAAGGAAATAACGATAGAGCAATCATTGTCATTATCTACTATCTGTAATGAGACTATGAAGAGATAATCAGCAGCTAAAGTGCGATTAGTCTGCCCTGCCAAACAAGTTCTCTCTCACAGCTAGAGAAGGATAATATTTTATATTTAATAAATCTTTAATTGTTAATGAACTAAAAAATATTGCCAAAAATTGAAAAATATTTTTTTTCCAGGAAGATTGGTTTTAATAAAAATACTCTTTTCTTATGGTCTTCTGGTGTCCCTTTACATGTATATAGCATATCATAGCAACAGATTAAGAATTGACAAAACCGATACTGGTTGTATCTTTGTTTTTCCTTCCTTGATTGTAAAAAATGTAAAACTCAATAAAAATCTATTGATTAAACTAAAAATTGCCAAAACCAATAAAATATCTTCAGTCTCTAGTGCTCCTTCCATGTTTTATAAAAGAATTAGCAGTATTAAGAGAACTACTGCAGATCATGCAGTAACTTCAGCGAAAAATGTTAGGTTGTTATAGAGTCAAATTAACAAATATGTCATCCTACTTCAGTGGTATCATCTTCTGGGAAATCTGGGTGACAACGAACCTTATTGCTATAAGGCTCTTTTCACATTTGCGTTGTAGGTTTCACCCCAATTTCCCAAAAAATTATGGAAAAAAAAGTGCTGCAATCAGTGCTATTTTTTCCATTCAAATGATGTACGCCATGACAGAAACCCAACAAACCCCTTTATATCAACAGATCCAGCATTTCTGTTATTTTCATTCCTATGATGGAACAGAAAACCAGAAATAATGATGAAGATGTGAACCAGGCCTAAGGGGGTCACTCCTCTTATATGAAAATTTTTGAAGTCTGCAACTTCTGGAAAAACGAATAAATAAGACAGTGTTGTATTACATGACCCAGAGTAACTTACTTATATTACACAGCCAAGGACAGCACTATATTTCAGATCAAGTGAAGATTATGTCCACCTCTCTTGATTGAACAGCAGGATCTGCTTTGTGTCAAGTGAAATTTATGTCCCAGTGGAGACATAATCTTCACTTGACTCAATATTTCTAGATATAAGATTTGATTATTCGCTCACATTTAACACTTACAGTTAATACGGTTGAAAAAAGTCAAATGTCCATAAAGTTCAACCAAGGGAGGGAAAGAAGTCAATAAAGGGAGGGGTAGAGGCAATTCTTAAAGGAGTTGTCTCCATACAGAGTTTCATAGGCTGCATGAATTAAATACTCTGTCACTTCCTGGTTCAGACTGACTAATTTGCATAAGCTCCATGCTTGTATTCAATGCTGTGCTTTCAGTTGCTAATTAGATCAGATTAGCTCAGAAGCTTCTCAAACTGCTTGCAGAAGGCTTTATCTGATCCCTCAAACAAAAGCCCTAATTACAGTTCTGTTTATTTTACATAAATCAAGCTTTTTACTGCCCAGCACCACAGACACTGTGGAGACCTGTGTGATGACATCACTCACTGCTATCACATAGAAACAAACAGCAGGGGGAGAATTGTTTACAGGTCAGTTACTGAGGGAACTGAAATAGCCAGGGAGGTCATAAATTCACTTGTATCTCCTTAGGGAAAACAAATGAACAAAGCAATATATTTGGAAAATGTCTTTATTTTGTGTTCCCTACAATTTGAAAGCTATTCTTTGTAGCGAGACAACCCCTTTAAGCTTCTTTTCCACTATTGATGAAGGCTTTGGAACTCATGAGGCAAGAATCAATCTGCCCTAACTTAATATTTTATTCCTGATCCCAAAGTTGCCATCAGACTGGATCCAGATATTTTATATGGCTACATAAGTATTAATAGTAAGTGGTTAACTAAGCCTTTCTTGAAGCCCCCACCTATTCCTACTGTGACCAGCTCTTGATTCACAGCTCTCATGTTAAAGAAGACTTTTCTCCTCTGGATATTGAATACTTTTCTCTCCAGACAGAGGAAATGCCCCCTTTATCTTTTGAGGAGGTTTTACATGAAATAGTTTTTCTCCATACTTTTGTAAGGACCATTTACACTGTGTTCCAAATTATTATGCAAAAAGTGTTTAGGAATGATAAGGTAAGAATTTTTTAGTTTGTCAGTTAAACTCATTGATGGTGATGTGTGTCAGGGCTCTTTATATCACTGAAAGCATTTGCAGATACCTGTGCTAATTAGTTTGGCAGGTGTGTCCAATTAAAGGCAAGACTACTTAAGAAGGCTGTCCCACATTATTAAGCAGCCTACATTTTCAGCCAAAATGGGAAAAGAAAAAGGATGTGTCGGCTTTCGAATAAGGGGTCCTATGTGCACATGTAACATCACCTAGAATAAAGTTTTGACTTGAAAACTGTTTGATTTCAGTTTGTAATAACCTGCTAATGCTTATAATTTCACAAATGACCCTTTTTCTGTTCGTTATAAAAAGGAAAAGGTTCAAAACTCTGCTGTGCATAATAATTTACAACATGCATTTTGAGTTTTTTTTTTTTTTTAAATAAAATATACTGTTATCATAGGCAGTTTGTTCAAAAACCTTTCAATTATACTCTAATAGTTGATGACTGGAAAATTACAATGACTGCAATTCATATAGGTAATTTTGGAAAAGAGAAAATATTATTTGCTAAATAATTTGGAACACAGTGTAAATACTTATATAAATTAATCATGTCTCCCTGAAGCAGTCTTTTCTCAAGACTAAATAAGTTTAATTCTTTTAACCAAGATGCTCCATTCCCTTTATAAAAGTTTGGTTGCTCATCTTTGCACTCTCTGTAGCTCCATTACATCCTTTTCTATAAACTGGAGTCCAGAACTAAACAGCATATTCCAAGTGAGGCTGCACTAATGCTTTATACAGCGGTAATATTACATTTTAATACAGGTCAATATCCTGCTGGCCTTAGTGGCTGCTGATTGTTCTGTAGTCTATGATCTACAAGTACACCCAGATCCCTCTCAACTAGCGATTCTCCCAGTTTTTCTTTTCCACCAAGGACATATGATGCTACAGATTATTAGTACTAAGATGTAGAACTTAACATTTATCCACATTGAACCTCATTTGCCAAGTGGATGCCCAAACACTCAGTGTGTCCAGGTTTGCTTGCACTTCACAAACATCTTCCATAGATTGCACTACACTACATATTGTAGCTTGGCGTCACCTGCAAAAATAGAAAGCGTGCTATTAATCCCCTCTACTACATCATTAATAAATACACCTAATAAAAGAGGACCCAATACTTAGCCTTAGGGTCACCACTTATAATCGGGGACCATTTAGACATTTAGAGTAGGGATCATTTACCACCTCTCTCGGAGTATGATTCGATAGCCGGTCATCTCCTATCCTGGAGCCAGTCTTAAGAGATGCAAGGAGGTACATGTGTAAGGCCCCGTTCACTTGTCGGTTTTGGCCGCGGGTATCGCCGCGGCGTGTGAATATTAACGCGGTTTCCCTTAGGAAACCATGTTAATAACCTGGGCGCGATGTGGCCGCGGAAACCGCGTCGGAACCCGCGGCCATAACCGCGGCCAAATCCGTTGTCTGAACAGGGCCTAAAGCAATTGGACTGATGCTTCAGACGGGTGATTTTCTTTTTTTTTTTCAATTAAAAAGAAGGCACAGATGTAACAGCATACAGATACAAAAAGGCACAAAATTAGTCACAAAAGAAAATCACAATCAAAGATTCAGTTCACAAATTTTGTACAACAGTATCCGCAGGTGAGTGATATCGGCTCCATAATAGGAGAAATGACCACAATTAGTCATCAGTATAAACTTGAGATCAGTTTTTCTTAAAAAACAAACAATACCAACACGAAGTAGTAAAATCTTATAATCTAAGAACTTGCGTGCATAGTTTCCCCACAGAATAGAAGGATCATGTACAATCCTGAAAACCCAGAACCTACAGGGTGGAGTGTCAAGACACCAGCTAGACAATCTAATTCCTGGAGGGAGGCTCATTCACATATCTATCTATCTATCTATCTATCTATCTATCTATCTATCTATCGATATACTATATGTACATCACAACACATATATATATATATATATATATATATATATATATTATACACATATACACACACACACATACATATTGTATATATAAGGGAACTGCAAGTAGGGGATAGAGAGTTTAGAGGTTAGGCCTAGACCACACAGGGAATCTCCAACACTGTTTGTGTGGAGTCCAGCCAATCCCGCCAAGCTTTAGTAAATTTGTCAGGGCATCCCCGATGTAGATAAATGATGAGATTGCTGCCTGTATTTCCTCAGGAGAAATAGGAGCATCCAACACTGCCCACTGTTCCCCATTGAAAAAGGGTAGAGCCACACCTCCCAAATATTCCAAAATCTCTGCTTCCGAGACAGACGTGTGGGAACTATATAAAAGTCAGTTTAAAAGGTGCGAAAGACCTCCGCTACCAGCACAGGGTTCGAGATTTTAACCCAGTCAGGCTGCACTAAAGTCGTAATTACTGGGGGTTCATGGGATCTCTTCGCCATGCAGGCAAGGAGCCTGCCACAATGTTCTCCCATTTCAAAGGATTGCCTAGTAAAAAATGAGCTACGGGTCTCACGATCCCGCAGTAACTGCGTGTACAATTTTTGCTTCACGAACCAGCTGGACCTATTCTCTTCAGTTGGATTCCCTATGTATGCCAGTTCCGCATTTGCCACCTCCAATGCCAACGAGTCAGCCCTAGACGCGTAAGACCGTTTGAGATCAACTACAGCGGTAGAAAGTTCCCCTCTAACATAAGCCTTAAACGCATCCCAGACCGTGAGAAGAGAGGATTCATGTTCATTGATTGTCAGGAAACTTGACCACTTGGCAGTAAAGTAAGCAAAAGGCGGAAGAAGCCTGAACCAATATGGATTGAAACGCCAGGCACTAGATCTGACAAAATCAGACCAAGCCAGGCGCATCACAAGAGGGGAGTGGTCCGACACAGAGCAAGTAGTCACATGTTGAAATGAAGGGTAGAAATTGTTTATTAACTAGGGCCAAATCTATTCTCGACAGTGCATTATATCAAGGTGAGAAACAGGAATATTGGGAAGCTGAGGTGTGAAAGGCACGCCAGGCCTCAACCAGACCCACCCCATCCACTGCCAATTGTAGAGGTGAAGGAGAATTTACACACCCAGAAGTCCACCCAGAATTAAATTTACAGCAAAGAAAGTGTAGTGGATCCATCCATAGTAGAAACGAAGTAAGTAATTGAATTTTAACAAGTACAGAGGATAAAATTATGGTAGAAAAAACCAACATGTTTCGGGCACAGTACCTGCCCTTGTTCACGGTTAGATTGCAGGATACTGAATGTCCATTAAATAGGGTAGTCCTATATACGTAGGTAATGACATCATATCCTTTAACCCTTCATGTGTAGCATTAAAATACATTAGATAAATATACATCAATAAAACATAACTGCCAAATTTACCATATACTATATGTATGTCTGCACTAATATTTGCACTGATATTTATATTATAGCTTTGTCTACAATATGTAGGTGTGCATTAACATATAAGTGTGCATTAAAATTTCAGGTATAGATATATGCCAAATCATTCCGGAGGTTAAGTCCCTCTGGTGCTCTTGTCTGGAGCTCTAATATCCAGTACGCTTCTCTTAAGCACACTTGTTGTTGCCAGTCCCCTCCTCTTCTCGGACGATCTATTTTTTCAATACCAAAACAAGTAAAACTATTAGTTAACCCTTTATGTTCATCTATAAAATGTTTAACTACACCAGATGTAATTTGACCTTTTCTAATGCTATTTAGATGCTCTGCTATATGGGTTTTAAATTTGCGTATAGTGCTAACTATATACAATTTATCGCAATGTTGCCGTATTTCTGAAATTTTTTTCAGAAATTTAAATATCTTAAAGGCAGGATGCACAATTGGCTAAAATCATAGATAGAGGTGTACGGTGTGTACCAAAAAGAAAGACTTTAGGGAGTGAAGTGAAATTTAAAATTCGCGTAAAAGAGAGTGTAACCATGACTTAAAATGGAACATGTTTTAAAGCAGTATCAATAGAACAAGTCCCATAAAGCTTGCAGAGAGCAGAAGCAGCAATTATTAGCAGTAACTATGGCTAATTAGGCTCTCGCAGCTAATCAATAGAGTGAACAGGATCGCTATTAGAAAAGATCCCATAAGACTGGCAATAGGATATCTCTGGTGAAGAGGCAAGTCTTTGGACCATTAGTTGGGCCCTCGCAAATTAAACTCTGGGTGTTTGTCCGTCCAGTCCTGGGCATCCACAGGATTGTCGAAAAAGTGGGTCCTATCCCCCACTTGTACGCGGAGTCTGGCAGGGTACAACATAGCGTACTTCCCTGTTCACGGAGTTTAGCCTTAGCCGAGGTGAAATGAGCTCTCTTCCGCTGGATCTCCAAGGAAATATCAGGGTACACATGGATTTGTACGTTCTCATATGGGATTGGGCCTTTTTCGTAGCAATGTGTCTCGGTCCCGATAGTTGAGGAACTTTGCAATGAAGGTCCGTGGAGGGGCGCCAGGTCGAGGCGGTTTTGGCAGAATACGGTGGGCACGCTCAATTGCGAACATTAGAGAAAAACGGTCTCTGCCAAATGTATTAATTAGGAGAGTCTCAAGGAAGGCCTCCGGCCGAGAGCCCTCCGCTCCCTCGGGGAGACCAATAAATCTCAGATTGCATCTCCTGATGCGATTCTCCTGGTCGTCGACTTGTTGGCGCAGTTTACGGACTTGGGTCGCGAGATCAGAAACTTTGGCGTCCAACGGGGTAGCCCGATCCTCTAAGTCGCTCACTCTCTGCTCCACCTCTGTCACTCTCTCCCGCAGAACCTGCGCATCTTGACGAAGCAAAGAGATGTCAACTTTAATTTCGTCGATTCTGGTAGATAGCATGGTTTGACAGGTATGGATAGCTAACACCTTTTGAGTGTCCAAGCTGGAGGTGTCATTGGAGGTGCTTGGTTGCTCTTTGGCAGGATTATTTGGAGAAGGAGGATGTTTGCTAACGTCGGGAGGTCCTAGTCTACGAAAGCCCGCCAGTTTCTCTGCCGCCTCAGGATGTTTCTTAGAAGGTATATTAATGGAATAGAGGGCCTAAGACAAGTGAAACAGTCTCTCCTTTAAACAGCGCTGCACGATCCGCGCCACAGCTTAGTCATGAAGGTAACATCCAGAAAATTGGAACATTGTACAGTAGCCGAATATGGTGGAGGTGAAGGGCTACACGCAACACACAGAAAACAGTCTCGCTGGTAACCACACGAGGAGTTAGGGGCAAGAGTCCAATAGAACTAGGGACATCTACGAAGGTGGAGGTACGATGATGCAATGTATAGTGCAATGTAGATGGTAGAGGTTGCAATATCAGCATCAATTAATCACTGTCCTACTTCCAACCTCAAGGTGGAGACATAGACCATGCATAGGAAGGTGCAGCTGTAATATACTGTAGAGATGTAATGATGGTACTCAGCACCCAGGTTCACAACTGATAGCTATTGTAGAATGGATATTATATTATACAGCTGGGGCTGATGTCCTTCAGAAGTACCCCCAAGCAGAGGGTGATAAAGTCCCAAGGCAGTGTGGCCTACGGATCAGTAAGGCTTGCAGCGACTGGGCACAAAATGGCGGCGCCACATGCACCTTGGCGCCCAGGGAAAGATGGCGGCACGGCTCGTTCTCTGCTGTATGGAGTGCTATGGCACGCCCCTGACAGGATTCCCCGCACACTGTCTGCATTGTTCTGCACACAGGAGCCTCTTATATATTGGTGCCGGACAGTGATTGTGCTCCGCGCGCCCCGTACTTTCAGGGCACAGGCGCCGCTCCGGGTCTCCGCTGTGTTTAGCCGCAGGGCCGCAGTGTCGGCAGGCAGCCGCTGGAACGATCCCGTTGCAGGCAGGTGACTCAGGCAGCGTCAGGGACCGTGTGCTCAGCTCCGCACACCCACCACCAGCAGCAGGCCAGGTAAGACACAAAGGGCAGCAGGGTCCACAAGCACGGCTCCACTCCGTCCCCGCCATCAGCAGGCCGCAGCTTTAAGACTTGGCCACAGCCGTAACTGGGCCAGTGACCTCCACGGGCTCCAAACACACACCGGACCTTAGGGAGAGTAAACCTCCGTGTCTCCTCTCCTCCACAGACGGTTTTTAGCAGGATAGGCAGGTATTTTCGGTCAGTATCTGGAGGAACTCACTCTCCGTGCGTCCGCTCTCCTCGGCAGTCAGGCCCCGCCTCCAGACGGGTGATTTTCAGATTGACAACAAAAGTCAATATATCACAAACTACTCATAAAAATTTACTAAAGTTATTGAAATAACATAAACCAAACCAATTATGGCACACAAAACAATGTTTAATTCCTTAACGAGTGCCTAATGAATATAGACGTTGGGTGGCAAAGGTCTTCTTTCTGCAGTGACGTCTAGAGAATAGAGTATTGCGGCTCCCAGCGCCACAGCTGTTTTAGGAAGAGAGTTATACTTAACAGCTCCGTTCCTAGAGCAGGTCTGTAAGCGCCGGGAAGCAGAGGAAACCTCCGATCCCCGACATTTAACCTTTTGATTGTCACGATCCATGACCGCGGCTTAATAAAAGAGCATTTCCCTGCTCCGTCGGGTGATCAGGACTCCCAATGACCTGATGGATGCAGGGGAACATCTGAAAACTCATCCCATGTGACCTAGATAAGCCCCAGTGTGATTGTCTGGTATAAACAAGTCTTAAGTCAGGGCAGGTAGTATGCTGCCTTGACTGCTGCCTCAATTCTAAACTGACACAGATTGTAATGTATAAGCAAATATGAATATGCTAATACATTAATAAGTGTACAAAAAAAATATTTAATAAAAAAAAAAATTGTAAAAAACAAAACGTTTAGAAAAAAAATAAAACAAAAAAAATATATAATAAAAAAAAAAACAAAAGAGCCTGAAATTACACACGTCCTCCTCCCCCCCCCACCAAAAAAAAATTTTTCACAATATTAGGGCAACTATAATAACCTGTAGAATTAATCAAACAGTATTAATTGTGAAATGTGAAAGGTGTAAAAAAAAAAAAAAAAAATTAATTCTGCAGTAATTTATACATACACGCAAACTATGCCTCCAAAGGTACAACTTGTCCCACATAAAACAAAGCCTCATACAACTGCGTCATTGAAAAAATTAAAAAAAAAAGTTGAAACTGTTGAAATGCAAGGAGGCAAAAACTAAAAAAAAAAAAAAAAAAAAAAAGTGGCTGGTCATTAAAGGGGTTGTCCTCACTACAAAGTTCATCTTTACCCTCAGTCCTGTTTTTTGGTTTCACTTGAATTCAGGGCGGTGCGTGTTTACTGGCTTCTTTCTATGCTGCAGTAGAAGCCAGGTTCCTGTAAAGCTTGCAACCAGTGCTGCAGCCTATCAGAGAGAGTAAACAGTCTTAGCTATAGCGACCTGAGGAGCTGATGGCACTACCCATACAAGAGGTGATTATCTAGGAATAGGTGTGGACACTGTACTGACACATATTGCAAAGTGACTTGTTTTTGCAAGATCTTTAACATAAAAAGCAATCCTTGTAGTGGGACAACCCCTTTAAGTACTTTTCAGGCCAGGGGATTAAAGGGTTAATTAAATCAAAACAAATATTTCATTGAAACAGGATTACACAACATAGTAAAAACAATAAGAAATGGGGAGAAACAAATTATTAAATTTCTCTCTTATAAAATTGGTTTGCGGTGATTTCAACATTTACATTATGATGAATTAGAATTAGGTTATCCAGCTTTACCCCATTTGCTATTTTTTAGACACTCCTTGTTTTTACTATGTTGTGTACTTTACATATTGTACTGTAATATAGAGTGGGGAAAATAAGTATTTGATACACCGGCGATTTTGCAAGTTTTTCCACTTACAAAGAATGACGAGGTCTGTAATCTTTATTGTAGATACACTTCAAACTGTGGCGAGACAGAATCCCCCAAAAAAAAAAAATCCAGGAAAAATCACATTGTAAGAGTTTTTAAAAATCATTAATTTTGCATTTTATTGGCAAAAATAATATTATCATAATGATACAATAACATAAACTTAATATTTGTACAGAAACCTTTGCTTGCAATTACATAGGTCCGAGTTGTTATCTTGACCCAGTTTGCACACACTGCAGCAGGGAATTTTGGCCCACACCTCCATACAGGACTTCTCCAGAACTTTACAGGTTTCCTCGGGCTGGTCGTCTGGGCTACATTGAGTTGATCTCCCTTTTTCTCGATTTAGTTCAGTCTGATGATTTACTAGAGTCCAACTCCAGGACTTTCAAATAGCTTCTTATGAGCCACTCCCTTAGTTTCCCCCTGGCTGTGTGATTCGGGTCATTGTCCTGCCTGGAAGACCCAGTCACGACCCATCTTCAATGCGCTTACTGAGGGAAGGAGGTGGTTGGCCAAAACCTTGCAATACTTGGCCCCATCCATCTGACTTTCAATATGGTGCAGTCATCCTGTCCTCTTTGCAGAAAAGCACCACCACAGTATGAGCGTTCCACCCAAAAGCTATTACGGTTGGGACAATAGTTCCTTGGGGTTGTATTGACTCATTCTTCTTCTTCCACCAAACATAGAGCGAGTGGAGTTTCAAACCAAAAAGTTCCATTACGTCTCGATCATCTCCCACCTCGCTCTGGATCATCCAGATGGTCACTGTAACATCAAACGGGCCAGGACATTGCTGGCGTGAGCAGGTGACCTTGAGTGGATTTTGCTCCATAAACGGTGTGGTTGCTACTAACGGTAATCAAGAAGACTGTGATCCCAAGCTCAATTTCAAGGCCAATGACCAGGACCTCCCATGAGGTTTGGGCCGTGTTTTATTCCGGACGCTTCTCCAGAATCATCCATACCCACAAAGGCGAGATCTTGGCATTAGACCCCAGACGGGAAGAGTGACAGTACCCATCTTATGTTTCTCTTCCATTTCCTAATAATTGTGCTAAAAACTGCAGCCTTCTCACCAATGCTTCTGGCCTATTGTCCTGTAGCCCATCCCACGCCTGTTGCAGGTACTACAATTTTGCCCTCTAGTGTCCTTTGGACTGCGCTTTAGCTTGGCCATGTGGTGGAGAGGTTGGGTGTGATTGAATGAGTGTGTCTAACATGATCCCTTTATGCAGTAACTTTCAAACAGAGGAATTAATACAGGTAATGAGTGCAGAGTAGGAAGGCTTCTTAAAGAAAAAACTAACAGGTCTGTGAGATGCAGAATTCTCGCAGGTTGGTCGGTGATCAAATACTTATTTCATGCAATAAAATGCAAATTAATTATTTAAAAATTAAACAGACCTCTCCACTCTTTGTAGGTGGGAAAACATTCAAAATCTCCAGTGTATAAAATTTTCCCCACTGTATATTATATCTATATCTTTTCCATATGAAGTGTCTGATGTTCAGTATACATTTTATGTTACAATTTTATACAATCTAATCATGAACTGCCGTTACCTTGAAAGTGGTGGCGAGATCTATTCCAAGATGGTCCTCAATTATCCGAGTCCACCATTCTTTCACATCGTGATATGTGAATTGTACTAATGTCCTGATTAAAGCATCTTCAAAAGCTCCCAGATTCCAGTCTTTATCATCAATGAATTTCTGAATCTCCACAACCATCTGTTTCGAAAGGACCATCTCCGCATTGTAATAAACTTCAGAACTGGAGTCTTCAGGCTGAGGAATTTAAGAAAAAAATGAGAATATGAAGTACAAAACCTGCCCAATTTTCAGGAGCAGTCTAAGACATTCTTTTAATTTATAATATTTAATCAGATTTCTTCCGTTTCCGGTGGTTACTTGTGTCTTATACATTGTTAAATTATGGATCTGCCTAAGGTTTATTAGGTGAATGCACATGGGACAGATCTGGTGAAGATTTTCCACATGGATTTGAACATGGAAATACCAAATACCAAAAGATTACAGTATCAGTGATGTGGATGGAATCTCACAAATCCCATACCCACGTAGTGGAAATTTGAATGCAGAAATTGACCTGCTGTGTGGATTCTTGAAATCACAGCATGACTAATTCTATGGCGGATTTTACGCTGTTGAGGTAAAATGATCAGATTTTGGTGCGCAATCTGTTGCAGAGCCTTACATGCAGATTTACTTGTGGATTTGCTGGGGTAAATCTCCACAACAAATCCATCCTATGTAGCAATCAGTTCTTCGACTTGTTTACTATGCCTTATGGACACCAGTGTTATAAGAGATCCAAAACACCCCAAGCGCATTTTGAGCAAGGAACGGTGACCGAGGGTTCAAAGAGGACATCCTGGGGGCGAGAAGCACAATGAAGAGATTAATCAAACAAACTGAAAACCTCCAAGATAAAGTAGAGAACTTAGAAAATCGTTCCCGCAGGAACAACCTGAGGATCACTGACTTGAGTCCCTTTAAAAAGTTTGCACAATATATGTGCAAAAGATGAACCAAAAGCGTTCGGTCTAGAGCACCTCATAAAAGGTAGAGCATGCTCATAGAATTGAGCCACCAAGAACATCTCCTAACGACGGGTCAAAGGGAAGACCCAGACCGGTTATCAAACATCTAGACTATTCTGAGAAAACCCAACCATATCGCACGCCCAAATCTGTCCCTAGCAAACAAGCGGACCAACATCTGCATCTTTGCGGCTAATTCAAAAGAAGTCTCAAGAAAAGGTAACGTTCTCCAATATCTGCACAATCCTCGTCAAGAAACAGATTCGCTTTAATCTACAATTCCCAGCAGTTCTTAAAATCTTTCCAGACCAAAGTCCGCCGGTACTGTGCCATTTGGTACAAGAAGCCGAGGACTACTTGGAGGGTCTGTCTCACAAGGAAGGACATATGGAGCAACTGGAGGAAAGCAGATTAGAGCAAGAGAAGAGAAGTCAACGTCAGGCAAACAAGAACAAAGCCAACCGGGAACTTGAGGGAGCTCTCCAGCAATATGGACAGTTCCAGACTCCCAGAAAACGATGACATTGATTTCACAAATACTGATCTTTGTGATCGCAAACAATTTGACCATAAAAAGAATCAAATTTTGTTTGGGCAGTTTCAGCAGCAAAACAGCAGGAGCACTTTTCTCTGAGGCTGGAGGGGAAAACTAGTTCAGAGCTCAGGAAGGGTTTTTACATGTCACTACTAGGGGTTAAAGTGACATCAGGGACACGATGGTAAGGTCTTTCATTTGAGACGGGGAGGAAAGGGCAATTGTTGGTTGTTTTCTTTACAGGCTTATAGAGGAAGTATTTTTTGACTCTAAGAAGAGGCACGAAAAAGAGAAGTCATTAAAAGTTAGGAATGGAAAATGGTGGTGTTGTAAGGGGGTTAAGTTTCACAGTTTACAGGTAGTTTAAGGGAGGGCGAGTGAGCATATGCTTTTCTACGGGACCTTCAAATTAGGCGATCTTAAAGAATTCGATTACAAGGTGAGTAATTCATGCAGCTAGTAATGAGAAAAAAAAAGGGTATCGCATACAGCCCTCCCTTCCCCCCATAAGCAAATGATATCTCAAAAAACAGAAACCAGATAGTGGCCATGTGCAAGAGTCCCTCTCACTGAAAGATTTAATCGCCGTCCAGAAAAGAACTGGGTCGGGAGGATAAGAGGTACTGCCCAGGAGGGGATGACAGTTGTTCAACAAAACTACACCTTGCAACATCATAACAGCACGAACACGATACAAGATGATGTGTCTTAGCAACCGAATGCGCAAGAAAAAGAGTATCATTCCATCATTTATGTAATTCGAGTGCAAAAAGTAAAGTGGAAAGTAGTGTAATGGAGAAGGGGGTAAACATATAATCTCGTAATGATTATCCAGATAATAGAACATACTGGAACGAGGGTGGGAATGGGAAATCCTAGACAGAGTTTGATTAGTGGCCTTTGTGATTCAACTAGCTTGATGGGTGTTTGGAGGAAATTTAACCCAGAGGAGAGGCAAGAGACACATTTTTCACATGTCTATCTGTCATGGTCGCGAATTGATTATTTTCTGGCCAACGCTCCTCTTCTGGGGAAGGTTGACACAGTTGAGATAGTAGATCTAGTGATCTCGGACCATTCTCCAGTGGTGATCACCATGCGTAGTCCTCATCTCAAGGAACCACTATTATTGGAGGGGTTTCCTAGTGTTCTTCTGGGAGATGACCAGTTCAAAGATCTTTCGAGGAGGTGGTGGGAGGAATATGCACAGGAAAATGATTCTCATACATCGACCCCTGGGTTATTTTGGACTGGTACAGCTGGATCTGGTGGTTAATTATGCCTAAAATGGCAGCTAAAAAGAAAGCCTTAAAGGCAAATTTTGATCAGGCAACAGACACATTAAGAAAATCGTATACTAAATTTTTGCTCCATTCGTCAGAGGAGAATAAGCGGGAGTGGGTTTCGGCAAAGGAGAAGTTTGAACTTCAGCAGAAGAGATTTGAGCTTCTCTAGAGTGATCAGCTGAAAGCCTCCTTATTTATGTTTGGTAACAAGGCGAGGAGGCTGTTGGCGAAACTGGTTAAAAGTAGTAAGGGTTCAGCAGGTATCCTATGTTTGAAGGACGGACATGGTTGGCTAGAAAAGGATCCCAAAAAGATCAATACTATTCTGGTACAGTACTATGAAAAACTTTATTCACAATGTGATACAACTGAAGGAGTGGATTTTCTCAGCAACATTCAGTTAAACAGTTTATCAGAAGAAGACAGGGATATGCTCAACAGATATTTGAAGAGAAAAATCAAAGTAATGTTATTCAGATGTATAACCAAAAGCATAAAAAAAAGCCCCAGTCCCAATGGCTCCCTGGGACTTTTAAAAAAAGTCTAATTATCCCCTTAAGGCGACCCCTTTTTTTTTGGGCGTGACACGTTCGTTTTTATTTCCCCTCCTTCCCTATCTGAAAGCCATAACTTTTTTATTTTTTCCACTAATATAGATATACGAGGGCTTATTTTGCGGACACAGATGTACTTTCTAATTGTGTATTCACTGTACTATAGAATATACTGGGAAAACCGCAACAAAAATCCAAGTGGGACCAATGTAAAAAAACAAACTATTTTGCCATGTTTCTGGTGTGTTTGCTTTTACGGCATTCAATCTTCGGTAAAATATAATGTGTTTATCTGTATCTCCAGGTTTGTTATGGATCCCGGCAATACCAAACAGTAGGGATTCTGTTATATGTTTTGAGAGTACATGGAAAAAAAATTCCAAAACATTTTCTATTTTTTAAATTTGCGCCGCGCGCCCATTATGTCGAACCAAGTAACTTTTTTTTGTACTAACATACAACCTTGCGGACGACAGTGAGGGAATTTTTTGAGGCTGAATGTACTATTTATCGCTAAGCGGCAATGCGTTCACCAGCTCGGCTTATTTCGCCGCGGATTAGCCGACGGATTTGACAATCGTCAATCCGTCGGCAAATCAGTCAGAAAATAAGTAATCAGCCCATTTTCTATTGAGTTCAATAGGAAAATAACGGCGCGCGTTCACATACGATAACGACGCTATTTTCCGTCCGAAAGCCGCTGCGGATTCACGCAAATCCGGACGGAAAAAACAATATGTGCATGTCAAATTATTATTAACGGACGGATTCACCCACCTAAACTAAGAAAGGTGAAAATCCGTCTGGAAATCAGATTACGAAATACTGCCACACTTATTGCTCTTATTTGCAATCTGATTTTCAACTAGATTACATAACGTATTTACGATCGGCAATTCCGATGTAAAAACGTACTGACATAAGCGGGATTGAGACCAAGCCGTAACAGATTGGAAGCAATAACGACTTTTTTTGATCACGTTTTATTACCATTTTATTTGAGTGACTAAATACCAAAAAAACAGCAATTTTGCGGTTGAATATTCTTATCTTCTACGTTTCAGCGTACCGGATAAATTATTTTATATTTTATAGATCCGGAACTTTATTTCCGACGCGTCGATACAATATGTGCATATTTTTTAATTATTTTAATGATTTTAATTTGTAAAAATGGGAAAGGGCGGGTGATTTGAACTTTTTAATACTTTTATTTTGTACTTTTAAACTTTATTTTTTTTTCACTATTTAACATTTATCCCCCCTATGGTGCTTGACCACTAGGGGGCGCGATTGTATAATACAGCCCCCCCCCCCTAATGCATTGCAAAGGCATGCATTAGGTGTACAAAGATGGCGGTTTTCCCCACTTCCTTCTTAGGTAAAAGGTGCAGAAGGGGGGCGAAGAAGGGCGCGATAATGTAAGTGACGGGAGCCTTCGACAATGCTTCCCCACTGTGCCGTGTCCAGAGAATTGATGATAAATTAAATTAGTCGCTGGCAGTAGCCGTGACGTGATTTTTTCTTCCTTTGACTTCTCTTCTTACTCTTCTCCGTGCCTGCCAAATACACATCCCTATGCCCCACCTCTTCACTGCCTTTCCTTTGCAATGTGCACGACCCTGGGCAAGCGACAGAATGCTTCCCTGACTCAGTAACAAACAACCGTTGCTAAGGACACATGTAAACACAAGCCCGTTCTCTTAAAAATCGTTAGCAACTTTGCAATAGTAACCAAGGACGTAACATCCTTAATTTTTGGTCCCCACATTTTCAAACTAATGACATCGAGTGAGACAACCCCTTTAAGGGGTTAAAAGAAATGACTCCCACATTAGTTAAGGTCTCTGAAGAAATCATTAAAAAAAATACCATGCTTCCCTAAGGTGATACCGCATATATAAAAAGGTAAAGACCCCCTGAAACCCGAAAGTAACAGCAAATAGATTTATCGTCATTAATGCCCAAATTAATAGGAATGCATCAAATGGGATTCGTGAAGGGGAGATCCGCGGTTAAGAACATCAGGACAGACTGAGCATACAGATGCGTAGATAAAGAATCAGAAAAGAGTGTTCGGTAGACCGGCTTATTAGGAACTGATGCGGCGAAAGTCTTCAACAATGTGAAATGGCACTGCTAAAATCATAGTTGACTAAGACAAAATTTTGGATTTTCAGGAAGCTTAGCAGCTACAACATCAATGGACAAAACACTGCAGGCTAGAGTCCACACCCCGAGCTTTCTCTCACCCCCAATCTGGCTCCAGAAGGGAACAAGGCAGGGGTGTCCTCTCTCGCCTATGCTTTTTAATATCGCCCTAGAGCCGCTGGCTATTCAATTAGAAACCACTGATACCTTTAAAAGGTATCACAGTAGGTTCCAAAGAAGTCAAATAATATTGTTACGCGGAATAAATGCTCCTCATCATAAATCACCATTTCAGTCAGCAGAGAGGGTGCTGGCAGTAATAGTTACCCATTAAGGGGAGTTTTACCCGATCAAAAATTAGATGAAATGCAATTGCCTCCCAGCTGGGAATGAATACTTTGATCCCTTGAATATCACTGGGAGTGGAGGTGGTTTATTCTTACCTAACTTACTAAGGTATTAAAATTGGCTTTAAAGGAGCCTTGACATATCAATTGAATTACCCACCTTGGACAGCAAAGATATTGGCTGAGCTCGAAAGGTGGAATGACCTCCCTCTATCTATCATGGGTAGAATACAACTGATCAAGATGATAAGCGTTGCGAGATTGCTTTATCCTTTGCAGAATATTTCACTGCTGCTTAAGCATACAGATGTTAAGGTGTTGCACAATGCTTTCTCGAAGTTTATTTGGAAGGGCAAGCACGCACGTATATGATATGGAACGACACGATGGGGAGATTGCAGGGGGGGTGCTCAATTATCCAACATCTGGCTTTATAATCTAGCAGCCATGTGGAGACAGGTTAAGGACTGGTTGGAGGGTTCGAGCATGTTTTCCAATACAGAGCTGGAATCACAATTGGCACTTCCCTGTAACTTAGTGACACTGCTGTATTTACCATTAAAAATGCCCAATACTGATGTTAAACAAAGTATAGTTTTGAGGGATACCCTGGCCACCTGGCGTCATATTAGAAAATTGTTCAAAAGCTCCATGTATAGGTCACATTTCTTGCCTCTATGGGATATGCCGTCTTTTCGACCGGGAAAGGAAAACAAGCTATTTCACAGATGGAGGCAAAAAGGGGTTAGGAAGTTAGGTGGCATCTTGTCAACCTCAGACAGTTCATCACTTAGATGAGAGAGTTGATGATAAGTTCCTGATTGGGGCAGAAGCACATTTTTCAATATAAACAATTAGAGATTTCTGTGAGCGAAAATATTTACAAACCTGCAATCTCATTGGTGAACACCTGCATACCTTGGAATTTGCAGATTGGGGGACAGTAGGGGTCTGCTATCCAAAATTAATTTCAGTTTGCGTAAAAAGGAAACAAACATTGGAGAGCAACCTTTTCAAAAGTTGGGAGGTTCAACTACAGGATATAGAAATCTCTCAAAAGATCTTCAAGGCTATGACCTTGGTGCAACGGGTCTATTTTGAGTGAACAGTGGAGAGAAATCTTATTTAGACTGGCACATAAATCTATTTATGCTTTCAATGTTCCTTATAGCTCGGAGAGCTTTGGTTACTTGCAGGCATGCCCGAAATGTGGATCTGGGAGCGCGGACCTTTACCACTATATGTGGACATGCCCTGGGATTGTTAGGTTCTGGCAACAGGTCAAACAGTTTATAGCTGACACATGGAACTACGCTATATCTTTCAGTCCGCAGGGCCTATTATTTCACTTTGTTACCAGGGATTCATCTAACGATGATGTCAAGGGGTCATTGGTTACCCTGAAGGGAGTCCATTTCTCGTTGTTAGCGACTAAGAAATCTCTATTGAGACACTGGCTTGATCGTTCAGTCCCCGATCTGTCTGAGCTTCGGGATTGCATGAAACAGGCGTTTTATTTGGAAAAGTTGAAGGCGGAGAAGAATAAAGACAGAAACTCAAAGGGATATTTAAAGAAATGGAAACTCTTTATTTCAAAACAGTAGAACTCCACAGAGATCAAATCTTTATTGGAACCTTTTAAGTACAGTACACCGAATAATATCCCATAGACAAATTGAAAGGTACATTAGGAAACCTAGATGTAGGAGATTGACATAGGGATGTAGAAGCGCACACCGGGGAGGGACACAGTTGGGTATTGAAAATTTAGGGGGTTAGTTGATACATGATCTTCAGTCATTTCTATATATGTATGTTTTTTCCATCCATGTCATTTTTATGTATCTATGATTGACTATTTATGCCAAAATGTACGAAACACTCCGCTTCATTTGTATTGACCGTTTCCCTCAATACAACTTGTTAAAAAAAAAAAAAAATTATATATATATATATAACAGCTGTATGGGGGAGGAATATACACTGCAGAGATCACAAAAGGGATACAGAATATTTTACAATGGAGACTTCAAATATTTCTTTCCGATCTAGTTTTTCTTCAATGCATTCAAACGGTATACTCCGCTCGAAACGCACTAGAATCGCCCTAGCTAAATTAATGTTGCCGAGGGCGCAGGGGGGGGATGAATTTCCCAGATGGGGAGGAAATACAACCTGGCATGCCTTTTTAGAAATTGCATTGATTGGATCAACAAAACCTCCTTTTTTTTCTAATTTTAGCATATAAACAGATTGGCAAACCCAGGGAATTTGTCGCTCCCCTTTACTTTACCAAATTTGCATCTCTACCCCAGCACATCAAGGGAGAGTGTCCTCATGAAGGACACCATAGCAGCATGGAAAGCCAGTAGGAAATTTATATAACACCCCCTTTTCTATAAGTAAAATACATGCCTTTTAGATACCACCAAAATTCCCAAAGGAATTTATAAACCGCTTTAGAATATGGGAGGAAAAGGGGCTGAATTGTCTTCTGCATCTTTGACATACAACAACAACACTTTTTCTCTTTCCAAAATTTAAGAACTAAGTATAATTTGCCTAACTCATTTCTTAGCCCATAGACAAATTATTGGCTTTACCAAATCAAAAATATTAAACCTTAACAAGGAACTACCCTTTAAGCCCTTTAGATTCCTTATTGAGCGACCTCAGTAAATGCGTCGCTGTCGTTAATATACAACAACCTGAGAGAAAAATATTCAGAGGTTTTGGCATGAAAAACTTTTTGCAAAATGGGAAAAGGAGTTTCCGGGTGGATAAACTCCCTCAAATAATTTTAAAAGGGGAATAACATACGTTAAGGCTGTTATCACGAATTGGAGGAAACGCACTTTAAATTCATACACCATGCAATCTAGGGGATTTGATATTCCCCCGCATCCTTTAGCCCAAACCCAATAACCGCTTTTCCCAATGCTCTCAGCCAAAATCAACTATGATTCAGGAATGTGGATGTGTGGGGCATCCCAGCGGTTGTGGAAAATAATAATGAACAACTAAAAGCCAGATTAGGGATCAAAGTTAAAATTTTTCCCCAAATATCCTCTATTTCATGATTTCCCGGAAGGCACTAAATTTTCCCCAAAATTTGCTTCATATAAAACTTAAATAGCAACCAAACATGTCTTCTAAATAAATGGCTGGAACCTGACCCTCCAGGAACCCTTGAAATATTTAATCAAATTAAATATGACATGCAAATGGACCAAGTGGAAACTAAAACATCAAAAAATACACAGACAGGAAATTTTTTTCAAAAATGGAGACCGTTCATTGAAAATGGTTTCGAAAATGAGAAAATCCAACGAATAATGACCCCCTTTAAAGATACAAGTTGGTATCTGAAAGCTTGCATCGCTAATTCATTGGGTAGATTAAAAATAACATGATGCAGCTGGGGTTTTAGTTCTTGTGGGTCTGGGGGCTTGCTGGGGGAACATAAGTAGGCTCAAGAAATTCAGTTGCCATGAGAAAAATTGCTATTTTACTTTTCGGCCACGGTGCTTCCACTATAATCCCCCCTTATTTTTTCATTTTTTTGTATTTTTTTACCACAATGTTTATTAGTTTTTAGGATGTTTAACTGACCACAAGTTAGTATTATCCTGTTTGAGACATACTACTATGTGACATGAGATAATCATTTAGAACATCATTCTCGAAATTCTCAGCTTAATCTAGCTATGGTTATCTCTCAAAATGATAGACTGTGAACTATTATAGGATTGTTTATGTAGTACGTAATCTGCATAAGTATAATTTTGCACTCAGTTTTTCTGTAGTTGTATATTGAAAAATGTTTTCAAATAAAAACAAGTTTAAAAAACAAAACTGTATACTCCTATTAATCAACACGCCGACTCCTCTAGAGTGACTAGTATGTGTGAAATGGCATGTAAACGATAAGATATTGTACTGTGTCTCCTGAAGACAGATCATCGCTGGTTTACAGCTGAAACCAGAAGTTTCCATACACCGTATAAAAAGCCCCATTTGCATGTTTTTTCTCACGATCTCACATGAACTAGAATAAACCTTCCCCGTTTAGGTCAATTAAGAACCAAAATTATTTAGATTTGCCAAATGACGGAATAATATGAGAGAGAATTTTTAAGGCATTTTTATTACTTTCTGCAAAGTTGAAAGTTTCCATACACTGGGATTACTCTGCCTTTAAACAATCTGGGACAGCCCATATGATGAGGCCATGTCTTTAATTGATTTTAGATGTCGCCTATAAAACTTCCAAAGACACAGCTGTGGATGTATTTTAACGCACCCCAGAAACACACTGCTTCCGTGTGTAACATCATGGGAAAGTCTAAAAAAAAAACAGCCAAGATATCAGGAAGAGAACTGTGGTCTTGCACAAGTCTGGATCATCCTTGGGCGCAATTTCCAGATACCTGAAGGTGCCTCGTTCACCTGTACAAACAATTATACACAAGTACAAACAAGATGGGAATGTCCATCATACCGCTCAGGAAGCAGACAGGGTCCGTGTCCCAGAGAGAAATGTGCTTTGATCTGACATGTGCATATCAACCAAAGAACAAAAGCAAAAGATTCTGTGAAGAAGCTGGCTGAAGCTGGTAAGATAGTGTCATTAGCCACAATGAAACAAGTACTGTATCAACATGGGCTGAAAGGCCACTCTGCCAGTAAGAAGCCATTACTCCAAAAGAAACATAGAAAAGCCAGAATAATGTTTTTGCAAATGCACAGAAACAAAGACCTACATTTTTGAGACGTCCTGGTCTGACAAAACTAAAATTGAACTGTTTGGGCATCGGTGCCTTTGGAGGAAAAAGGGAGAAGCTTGGAAGCCCAAGAACACCATTCCAGCTGTTAAGCACAAGGGTGGAAGCAATGTGTGGAGTTGTTTGCGCAGGGGGATGGGCATTCACAAAAAAGAGTCATCTTTAGGAAAGAAATCAGGGAAATACTGAAGAAAACATTCAAACATCACCCAGGAATTAAAGTTGGGTAAAAGGGGTCTTCCAAGTGGAAAATGCCCAAGATACTGTAAACTGGTTAAAAAAAGGGCTTAAGGAAAACCAAGTCAATGTTTTGGAGGGCCATACAAACCCCCTGATCTCTTCCCTTTTGAAAATTTTGGGCAAAGCTAAAAAAGGAGGTGCGAGAAGGCGCCCTCAAAACATGGCTCGTTACACATTTTCTGTCAGGAGGAATGGGCCAAAATTCCCACCAAAAATTTTTGGAAGCTTGTGAAGAATTTCCAAATTTACCCAGTATCATTTTAAAGGGCAAAGCTACCAAATACTAATGACATGTATGGAAACTTATCTTTGCAGAAAGTAATAAAAATTGACCTAAAAAGGGGAAGGTTTATTCTGATTTCATGTCAGATAGTGAGAAAAACCTGCAGGGGGTTTTTTTATACAGTGAGGGAAAACTTTGGTTTCAACTGGAAATTTTGCAAGGTAGCCCAAAAAAAAAAAAATCACATCTCTCTTCCCTTCATTCGGCCCTCTCACATTCCAGGAGACAAAGGAAATTTCACCTGCCATCTTGCCAAAGTTTTAAGGCACTATACAATCCTGGCATGGGAGCAAGGCGTCACATTCAATTATCCAAAACAGCAAGTACAACCATTGGGAGTAAATACAAAGGATCAAAGAGGTTCCCAGTTACATTATACAAAAAAAAAAACGGGCAAATTTTTTGGCCCAGTAATTAACCCCAATTGAGGCCAAGTTCTCCAGTAACAAGGATGAGAAAGGCACTAGGAAAATAAACAAAGTCCCGCTTCCTGCAAAATAATGCAAATCAGGGCGACCGCAAAATAATCAAGTACTGAAAACAGAACAAAACAAGAATTGAACAACTACATGAAATCAATTTTTTTAGGTTATTATCCTTAACCTAAATTTCATTCATCACAAAATAAATCAAAATAAACTTCATTATATTTTATTGGTGTATTATTTAAATATATAAAAAATATATGTAAAATAGCACAGACATAGAATCTGAAGAAAGGTGGATAAGTGGGATAAAAATATACAAGCAGTTCCCAGGTTACGAAAAGGATAGGGACTGTAGGTTTGTTTCTTAATTTAATTTTGTAGCAAGTGGGGAATAATCATTTATTAATTGAACTGAACACAAAAAAGGTTTTTCTTTGTTTGGATAGTGCAGGTAAGGGTTTTTACTTTTTTTTTGCTGTCTGTGTCCCCGTTAAAAAAATTTCACCCCCATGTGTGCTGTGGGATGTGGAACTTGTGTTCCATAGTATCTGCTGTGGAACATGGAACTACAGGGGGCCAAAATCCTTATAAGTGTCCCTTTGTAACAGGGACAGGTGTAAGTGGAAAGGTGCAAGTCGAGGACTGCCTGTAAAATTTTTTAAAAAAAGGGAAAAAAAAACCCCAATATGTGACAACGCCCTATTATAAGTCAATCCACGGAAGGACAACACAATATATATATAAAATGTGCACACTGCTCAATTTCACAAGGAAAGATCAGATGAGAAAAAGCATTATAAAAAAGTGCAAAAAAAAATCTCTTATGAAATGAGAGCTATAGCACACAAACATGATCCTGTTTATCCACCCGAAAACCCAAAAGCTTTCACACATACTTTGTCAAGGGTGGGGGGGAAAAGTAAAAAAAACAGTCTCTTTATACAGACAAGTACCAGGAGAACATGACATGTATTTGAGCTTAAATAAAGAAGCAATTTAAACCCTTTTTTTTGTTAGGGGTCCACACACTGTTCTCAACGTGCCAGTGTCCAGGTGCCCCACTTGGTGACGCATTTCCAGCCTCAGTAAGACAAAGGCGAGAGAAAGAGAGGAGGAAGGAAGTAACCCGAGAAAACCCGTGTGCATTTTAGAACAGATAAAAGCCTTATTCCCAACAAACAAAAAAAAAAAAACAAAACAAAAAAAGAAATACTTTGAAAGATTTTTCGTTACCTGCTCTACATGTTGAAGCTAACTTTTTTAAATAAAAAATGCTTATAAGTTTTCCATCTATGTGAAAAAGAAAAAAAAAGCCACTTGAACAAAAGGGGACAGGACCCCAAATGTTTTTTTAAAAATTTTTTAATTTAAATAAAATTTGTTTTTAAACTTTTCTCATTCCCAAATCCTCTGTTTAATGCCCCTGTATGGGTTCGACGTATGGCATGCGGGGGGGTTTTTTTTAAACCCCCTTACCGCCGGAGCCATTTTGGGCCCTTGACAGAGCCCTTTTTTTAAAATTGTTCCTGTGTCACTTTTTGGAGAATAACTTTTTTGACATTTTAAACCCCTATCCTTATTTCAGAATTTTTTCTCGTGAACATTGTGTTTTTAAGATTAGAAAAATTTTTGGGTCCAAAAAATTTTGTTTATTTGTAAAAAAATATCAAAAAATCTTTTTGAAAAATTTGAAAAATTTTCCCAAATTTTTAAAACTTCAAAAATTCTGCGAAAAGGGACAGAAATTTACCCACTAAAATTTTTTTAAATTCGGCTTCCCCCCTATTCTGCGAAGTTTGGCATCTTTTTTTAAATGTTTTTTTTTTTTTACGACATTGGGGGGGCTTTGGAAATTTGTAGTAATTTTAAAATTTTCAAAAAAATTTTGCAATATACATTTTTTAGAAAAACCGTCAGTTCTAAAGTGATTTTGTTTGGCCTTATTTTGATCCCCCTAACCCCTCATCTAAGAAAACTCCCCCTTAAAGTTTAAAAAACCGCTTTTAGG
The DNA here is from genome assembly GCA_025379985.1 of Phyllomedusa bahiana. NCBI lineage: Eukaryota > Metazoa > Chordata > Amphibia > Anura > Hylidae > Phyllomedusa > Phyllomedusa bahiana. The sequence continues at coordinate 8,439 of JAODAL010029829.1, read as the reverse complement.
AAGTTTTTTAAACCCCCTTTGGGTTTTTTCCAGGAATAAAGCAAAGTGAAAGTGAAATTTCAAATTTCATTTTTTTTTGAAATTTTTTAAATTTTTTTTAAACTTGTTCCAAGATCGGGTAATGTATAGGGAAATAAACTTAAATTAATTCCCCGTTTCTCCGTTTTAAGTTTATCCCAATGGGCCCCTATGCATTTTTGGCTAACCAAAAAAACCCCCAGAATAGGGGAGACTACGGACTCGGGGGGTTCTTTTTCATTACCATTTTATTTAGGGGCCATTTCAGTTTGCGGACCCCCTAAGGTTCCAAAATTAATAAACGCCCCAAAAAATACCCTATTGGAAACTCACCCTTGGGGAATAATTTCCAGGGGTTTTGGTGAGAAAGACCCCCACGGGGGTCAAAAAAAATTTTTAGCGTTAGGCTGGTGAAAAGTAAAAAAATTTTTTTTTTTCCCAAATTTACCTGCTTTTTTTGTAAAAAATTGTTTAATTTTTAAAAGGGAAAAACCTGGTAAAAAGCCCAAAACCCTTGTTACACAATTTTTTCCCAAAAGTTCGGCAATCCCTAAATGGGGTGTAATTGCTTTTGGGCGCATGGAGGGGTTTTATAAGGGAGGGAGCGTACTTGTTTTTTGGAATGCTTTTTGGTGGGGGGCCAAGTCCATTACAAAGCCCCCAAAAGTACCAGAAAGGGAAACCCTTCCATAAGAAACCTATTTTGGTTTTAGCACGCCTAAAAAAATCATCCGGGGTGTATTGTACATTTTGGGTGCACGGTGTTACAAAGTTTTTTTTTTCCCTTGGGGCTATGAAATGGGGGAAAACGAAATTCCCCTTGTTTTTTGAGCTTAATTTTACGCGTTCGCGTGCAAGTAAATGCAGGTACTTTAAATAGGGGGGGCGGTACTTTTTCAATGGTATGTTTTATATATTTTTTTTTTATGTTTTATTATTTTACAAATAGAAATAGGTCTATAAAAAAAATTGCGTTTTTTTTTTGTTTGTTCTGATAGCCAAAACGTTTTCAGTTTTCTGTATACGGAGATGATTCTGGGCTTTTTTTTTTGGGGGATGAGTTAATGTTTTATTAGTACCATTATGGGGGGCATTGCCGCTTTGATCACTTTTTTTAAAGGGTTTTTGTGAGGCATTTTTTAACAAAATACAGCTTCTGGTGTGTTTTTTTATTTTATTTTGAAAAAGCGGTCACCGGCAGAAAAAGACATACTTGTATTACTCTCGGTCGATCGATTACAGCGATATCCAATTTGATTTTTTTTTATGTTTTCTGCTTTTACACAATTAAACCTTTTTTCAAAAAGGAAAAACCCGTTTTTTTCTGCCATAGTCTGAGGCCAAACTTTTTATTTTTTTGTGTACGGGGGCTGTGTAGGGGCTTGTTTTTTGCGGGGAAGGTTGACGTTTTTTATTGGTATATTTTTGGGGGGGCAAGAAATTTTTATCAGTTTTTAAATCCGTTTTTTGGAAGGGAGGGGGAAAAAAAATTTTGCAACCTAGTAGTGTTTTTTATTTTATTTTAACAGGTCAAGTGCGTATCCATACCAGTTTGCTTTACTTTGGGTCGTACGATTTTGGCGATCCCTATTTATATGTTTTTTAAATTTTGAAGCACTTAAAAAAAAAAAAAAGGGTTTTTATTGTTTTAAAAAATATTTATGCATGCTGTCTTCTGAGAGCCATAATTTTTATTTTCCATATACAGAGACGTGATGGACTTTTTTTTTGCGGGAAACTGAAATTTTTTAATTTGGGAAAAATTTGGCGTTATATGAAATTTTTTACGTTTTTATTCTTTTTTTTTTTTTTTTTTGTGCTGCAAGGTACAAAAATCGCAATTCTGTGCTGTTTTTTGTTTTTGTTTTTTATGGGGTTACCCTAAGGGTTAATTTAAAATGACAGTTTATCGGGGGGGTCGTTTCGCACGCGCATACCAAAAATGGGTCTTTATTTATTTTTTTATCTTTTTTTGGGCGTTGGCGTTTGTAAAGGGGGGAAAGGGGGGTTGTTGTTTTTATTTATTTTTTTGTTTTTTTTTTTTTCACTTTTTCATTTTTTTTTACTTTTTTCCTTTTTTTTAAATTTTCTTCTAACAGCAAATCATCGATTGCTGTTAGAATGCAGCCCCGTGCACGTATCATACGTGTACTGGTTCCATGACAACGCCTTCACCAGCCCCCAATGCATTGGGGATGGTGACATCACAGATACCCCGGGAAGTGCGTTTCATTCCCGAGGGATCAAAGGGGAAACGGTGCCGACTACAGTGCGCAGCCCCCGGGGGCCAGGCAGGAGGAGCTCACTCCTCCGCCGCGGCTTTATTACGCAGCCATGAAGGTGCCGGGTAATAAGCGGTAATCCCCCGGGGGAGCCCCCTCCCGGCCGGGGGTTTTTACGGCATGCGGCCCGGTAATTTACCGTGGTCCCCCTGTTGGATCGTGCGGGCTCGCCGCAAACCCCCCCCCGATGCCAGGGGTATGGATACGTCCATTTTTGGGGGAAGTCACTTCCCGCTAGGGCGTATCCATACGCCCTATGTCGGGAAGGGGTTAAATCAGATTTCTTAACTATATGATAAATACACTGGGACGGCACATATGCGCAATGCGATGATATGATCTTATCTTACCACATGGTCTACAACATAACAGTAGCGTCAAGGATCACGTGGCCTCTGGGGCTTCCTCTGTGCACATAGATGGGCCGAACAAGCTTAAACTGGGACGTATTTCGGCCCGTATTTCGCGCTGCACTGCGCTAAAAACGGGGCTACATACGTCCCAGTCATTACGGTAATCCACAGTTCTCATAGAGAACTATGGGGTTAGCTCTCCCCCCGCTCGGACAATACGCCGCGGAGGAAGATAAGTCACATGTCAATTACTAGTAATTAATGAAGTTTGTATACAATTGGTACTTGTCTGTATAAAGAGACTGTTTTGTTACTTCCTCACCAGCCCTTGATAAAGCTGTGTGTGAAACACGTGTCAGGTGTTGTGGTGAGTAAGCATGATCATTTCTGTGTCATGTAACGCTTTTGATAAAGTTTTTTCCATTTTTTTTTTTTTATAATGCCGTTTCACGTCTGGCCTTTCCTTGCAAAGCTGAGCAGTGTGCACATTTTGTACGTGTATTACGCTCTTTTGTGGATTGACTCATAATGGGGCATTGTCACGTATCTTGGTATTTTTTTGCCTTTATTTATATTTTTTACCCTGCTTATCCACCATTCTTTCTTCACGTCCTATGTCTGCTATTTTACATATGCTTTTAATATATTTCAATAATCAACTTCATTATATTTGCTTGGTGTATGATTACTTTCTGTAACTTTTTTAGATTATTATTCTCTTTGTGGATGCTCCTCATCTATTGGTACCATCTTTAGAAATTGTAGGTTTCCAAATTGCAAAGGATATGACCATCTACTGGAAAGCAATGTAAAGTCTCCTGGACCTTTTCAGATGTCGTCTTCTCTTAGCCTTTTTAATGACCTTTACATTACATGGCTTCCTTATGCAAATCGAAAGAATATGCGTTTTCACTTAAAGAAAACCTGTCACATAGTTTTTGCCCCCCTGGCTGAAGACAGAACAAGCTAGTGTCAGACCTGCTGCTTCCAGCACTGTGTCCCTTATTCTGTAAGATGCTGTATTTTTGTGTATTTAATGCTCAAATCTGCAGTTTTCAGCCGAAGAGTCATACGAAGAGTCCTTTTAGAGTGTCAGTTTTTTTCAAACCCGGCAATCGGAGGTATGCCCCGCCCACCTCAACTAAATAAACCTATTACTTTGAATAGGTAGAAACATGTGAAAAACTGTCAGTAGGCGGGTTAGCCTTTGGTGGGTGGAGCAACACCTACTCATGAATAAATTTGAGGGGTAAATGCTCTAAAACTGCTGCATCTTACAGAATAAGGGACGCAGCGCTGGAAACAGCAGGTCTGACACTGGCTTGTGCTGCTCTCAGCAAGGAGGCTTGTGCTGCCCTCAGCAACCTCCTCCCCCCGGCCACTCTCTGTTGGTGTCCCCCAAGGGTCAGTCCTGGGTCCACTACTCTTCTCTATCTACACCCTTTTGGCCTCGGTCAGCTCATAGCCTCACATGGCTTTCATTACCACCTGCATGCTGATGATACCCAACTCTACATCTCTGGCCCAGATTCACTTCTCTACTCTCCGGACCCCATGACTGTCTGTCCTCCATTTCCTCCTTCTTCTCATCACGTCTCCTAAAACTAAATGTGGAGAAAACAGAACTCATCATTTTTCCCAAACCATCCAACTCAAAACCCCTGCCCCTGATCTCTCTATTACAGTCAACGGCTCTACACTCTCCCCGGGTTTCCCACAATCCGCTGTCTTGGGTAATCCTAGACTCTGCTTTATCTTTCAAACCACACATCCAAACCCTCCCCCCTTCTGCTTGCGCCTCCACCTGAAAAACATCTCTCGCATCCGCTCATTCCTCGCTATTACACTACAAAAATGCTGGTCCATGCCCTTGTCATCTCCCGCCTAGACTTACTGCAAAAAATCCTTCTCAGTGGCCTCCCAGCTAGCACCCTCGCTCCCTCCAATCCATCCTTAACTCTGCTGCCGTCTTATCCACCTCTCTCCCCGCTATCCTCTGCCTCTCCCCTCTGCCAATCCCTTCACTGGCTTCCATTGCCCAGCGAATGCATTTCAAGCTACTAACCATGACCTACAAGGCTCTCCATGAAACCCTTTCCCCTCCATACATCTCTGCCCTAATTTCCAAATATCTCCCCCACGCACTCCCCGCTCCTCACAGGACCTTTCCTTGCTTCCCTTATCAGCCCTCCCCAAAACCCCCCGTTCCCAAACTTCCCCCCGTGCTTCACCCCACTCGGAAACTCACTGCCCAAACATCAGCCCTTCCTCCACTTCACCAGCTTCAAAGCCCCCTGAAACCCCAAATTTCTTCGGGGCTTGCCATAACCTTCACTAAACTTGTCATACTTCCCCACAGACATGTCTGCCCTCACCCCCTGCCCCTTTTTCCCCCCTCCTTGTAGATTGTAAGCCCTGCGGGTGGGTCCTCTCCCCCTCTGTCGTCCCAATTGTCATTATCCCTTTCACTGTATCTTTTGACTTATGTAATGTATGAAAACCCCTCGAATGTACAGGCCCCTGGAACAATGGCGTTTTAAAAATAAATAAAAATAAAATAATAATAATAACCTATGTCAGGTTCCCCTTTAACTACAACCCAAGCTTAGCTGGAAAAAAAAGAGATTTGGCACATTTAATTTCCAACTTCCCTTTTCCTCTTTAAATTGTGCTCGCGCTTCTCCCTGAAGTTGGAAAAAAGGCGACTTTACCCCATTATTGTATTCCCTTTGCAGGGTAATATCACGATCTTTTTTTTTGGTTTCTTCACTTGTACGAGCCCAAGCGGCAAAGGTCGAGCAGGAATGCGATGCGCTGTTTCGACTGCAAACAATGGAGTCAGATGGTCTTTAACAAATGTATTTAAAGCCCAAATTTCAAAAAAACTCTCGGGGGGGCCACATCCATCTTTTTTGGTGGAGTAAGTGCCAAAACTTTTTTAATGTATAAATAAACAAGGGGGTACTTTTATTTTTATAAGGCTTTTCCCCTGGGAGGTTTTTTGGGTGGGTTTACAGACATTTTCGGATTTTTAAAGCGTCTGTAAACCCACTGTCAAACCCTCCCGAAGACTTTAATAGAGGGTTTTTTTGCGGGCAGTTTTTCAAAACCCCCGTTCGAAAAATTAGAACTGTTCATTTCTTCCCCGGTTTTCGGGGGAACATGAACATGTCATGGTTGAGGGGGGAGGGCGAATCCACAAAAACCCCAAAACACAAAAGTCCCCCAAAAAACTACGGGGAAAAAATGTCAAAATCCACCAGATTCTTTAAAAGAATCCGGCCTATTTGGGATCTGCCGTGTGGACACAGCCCACGTTACACGTTTCGTATCAATGGGCATTCATTAGATTCTAGAGATATCCTATTTTTTATACATTTGAGTTCCGCCTAGGCCCAGGCAAAAATCCAGTCTTTCAGTTTTAACGAAACTAAAGGGAAAGTTCTTTTTGGGCTACGAAAAAACAAACCCTGCACGGTCCCTTAATGTTTTTAGTTGGTAACCCCTTTAAATTTTTGGGCAGTGTTCATGACAAAGTAGCAGGTTGATGTAAACGTAAAATACATAACAGCATAAAATACGTTATTACTTACAAGCCCAAAGCGTTGCGCCTCGTTCAGCATCTTGCGCAAGTAGCGTCTAAAAACTGGGTTACTGTTGCTCTCTGGTAATTTTATGTCGTCTTTGTGTTCCTTAATCTGAAAGAAAATAAATAAATGGAGTGACAAGACATGGCCTCTGGATTTCTTTGGTGTAAACCTGAATCGAGGCAATAAACCCAGACAGATGTTCATGGGATGTGAAATGAAATTGAAGTGCAGAGCTTCAAGCACACAGGGGAATGCAGACATTTCATACAGACCCCAGAGGATATATGAAGCCTGGATAGGAAGGGGCACTGCTTGCAACCAAGTCCAACTAAACGATGCTAAGGCCATGTCTGCACAGCATAGCTTTACCGTCAGGTGTTCAGCAGATTCAGTATTCTGAATACACTGAAAATCCGGCATAAGCCTGTGCTGCATAGACAGCAATGAAAAATCCGTGCTGTAGTCAATACAGGACAGATTTTTTTACCGTCTGGTTTAAAATCCGGCAGAATATGCAACAGGTTGTATATTCCACCAGATTCTGCTCAGATTTGCCGTCGGCCCCGTACACTGAATGTATGGGGCAGGCGGCAAATCCGACTGTGGCTTTTGTGCAGATGTGGCGGATACCAATTGCCCCGTAAAAGAGGAAAAATTATTCCTATGCCCCAAATCTGGTAATCAGAATAAAAACCTGGCTCAATGTCATGACACCAGAATCTAGTGATCATAACTTGTAATACATTTGATGAGGGAAACAGAATGAATGACGCACATGTTCATAAAACAGAAATTCTTGAAAGAAATCCCGCAGAGAAGAAACGGCGTACACAGCTAAAGAAAAACATCTACAAAACTCTGTAGAACGCTATCAATACCACATAAAAGAGTGAAAACAAACAGTTCATTAGAGACCTCTCAGACTTCAAAAGGAGAGTAAAGCATATATTTTACCAAATAAAAGGGGGGGGGACTAAAGGAAACCCGGTGGTTTACCTCCAAAGAGGGGGTTTTATTTAAAATTCTAACTGATTTAAATCACGATTTAAATCACTATCATAAGGCTTTTTTAAAATCAGTGATCTAAATAAAGTTCTCCCTAAAAAGTTTTGCTTTTTAAAAACGCAAGTAGATGAAGATTTTTAGAATCACTTTTTATTTATTTTTTTCCCCATTTTAATAGGTTAATCTTTCATTTTGGCAACTGTTTTTGTACTTAGGAAGGAAAAAAAAAATTCCTGATTTAAAATAACAATTTAACCCCTAACGCCTTGGGCGTTGAGTAGTCCCGGGGCCGCTAAGGGGCTTTGCGGGGGATCGCTCCGCGACCCCCCGCACAGCCGGGGGGTGTTACGGCAAATCGCCGCTAACACCCGGGATAAAAGCGCCGGGGGGGGCTGCCGCTGGGCGTTTTTCCCATCAGGCGCCGCTGAAAGGGTGGCCGCCCCGGGGTTGAATAAAACGCCGATCCCCGGGGGGTTAGTAATGAAGGCCCCCGTCACTTTCCCCCGGCCCGGTTTGCCCCCCCTTTTTCCGCAGACAGGAAGTGGGGGAAACCGCCACTTTGTACACCCCAATGATTGCCCAGCAATGATTAGGGTTGTATTAACAATCGCCCCCCTAGGGTCAATTTTTCAAGGTGGCCTCAAAAGTTTCAGTAAAAAAAAAAAAAAAAAAAAAAATTTTAAAGTCAAAAAAAAAAAAAATATTAAAGTTCAAACACCCCCTTTTCCCCATTTTACAAAAAAAATCATTAAAATAAAAAAAAAGTCACATATTTGGTATCCCGCGTCCGAAAAAGTCCGATCTATAAAAATATAAAATCTTTTTTCCGTCGCGAACACCGTATTGAAAAAAAAATTCCAACGCCCCAAAAATTTGTTTTTTTGGGCTTTTTTTAACCAAAAAAAAGGAATAAAAAAAGATCAAAAAAGTCGCACATTTCCAAACCTAGCATAAAAAGTACACTTCAGCCCGCAAAAAATGCCCCCCAATGACGTCCGTAGGGTTTGTACAAAAAAGTTTTTTGGTCCACAAATGGCCCGTGGCGCAAATTTTAAAAATAGAAAAAAGTTTGGGGAAATTTTTTTTACGGTCCAAAAAATAAAGGAAACCCTACATGTTTGGTATTGCCAGATGCGTTACAACTGTAAAAATACAGAAAAACCCCTTATATTTTTCTGAAGATTGAAATCT
>JAODAL010029828.1:0-50941 GCA_025379985.1 Phyllomedusa bahiana | reverse complement strand
GCCATATACAAGTTACATTTTGGCAAGAAATAATGTAAACACCGCCAATCGGGGAAAAAAAATTGGGGTTGGCTCCATACCCCAATAGATTGTAGGCATTCCAAAAAACATTGCCTTGTTTAAAAAAAAATTTTTTTAAAAATGTTTTTGGCCCCATAAGAAGAAGGAGGAGAGTTAACAAAGCAGACTCTCTAAGCAGAAAGCAGCCAGAAAATCAGTGCTATCAGTAAATGCACCAGAAACATCAGCAGTAAACATGGACAAAATTCTTCCTTCTTTTCAAGAAAGGGAAGCTCATAAACCCTTTTAATCCCTTTGAAACTAACAAAAGAAATACAACTTTAATTTATTAAATTTTTTTAAAGTAATGAAAATCAGACTTACTTTTGAATTTTTTTTCATTTTAAAAAAAAAAAAAAGAATAAAAGAATGAAACTCACCTGGACAAAAATGATGGTTCCCTTAAATTGATATTTTGTTGCACAACCTATTGAGGCAATTACTGCAAAGAAAGAGTTTGCGTAATTCTCAATGAGATGTCTGTACTATCCATAGGTATTTGTCCCTCTCCTTGTGCTCCAGCTGTCCACAGGTATTTGGCCCACTCCTTGTGCTCCAGCTGTTCACAGATATATTTGGCCCACTCCTTGTGCTTCAGCTGTTCACAGGTATTTGGCCCACTTCTTGTGCTCCAGCTGTTCACAGATATTTGGCCCACTCCTTGTGCTTCAGCTGTTTACAGGCATTTGGCCCACTTCTTGTGCTCCAGTGTTACATATTTGGCCCACCCTTGGGCTCCAGCTACCACGGGGTTTTTGGCCCATATTTTGGGCTTCAGCTGTCCCAGATGTTGGGGCCCACTATTTTGCCCCAGCTGGCCACGTTTATGTGTCCCATTCCTTGTGCTCCTGCTGTCCAAAGATATTTGGCTCACTCCTTGTGCTCCAGCTGTTCACAGATATTTGGCCCACTTCTTGTGCTCCAGCTGTCCACATGTATTTGGCCCACTCCTCGTGAGCAACTGCAGTTGTCTCAGGTGTGAAGGTGCTTTCTCCGACGCAGTTTCAGCTCCTTCGAGACTTCAATAACATTTAGCCCGGGGCTTTTGAACCCCACTTTGAAAAGTTGATGCTTTGCTCAGAGCCTTTCTTGGATGTTTTTAGCTGTGGTTTTTGGGTCATTGTCCTGTTGGAGAATCCATGAACTGTGACTGAGACCAAACTTTCTGATCCTGGGCAGCACATTTTACTCTAGAAATTCTTGATAGTTTTGAGATTCTTACTGCCTCAGGCCTATTACTTTACTTAAGTTATCATAGTTACATGTTGTATTAGGGGGTTGCCGAATTTCTAAAAAATTGGGGTTTTGGTCACTTTCGCCGAATTTTTCGACAAAATTTCTTTTCAGTCCGAATTACTTCGGCCAAAACACGTAAAAAACAGCTATTTCCGGGGCTGCCCAAGCCTGCGGGGCTGTAGAAGTTGTCCATGTTTAAAATATCAGGGCGTTGGTTTGGTCTTCATACAATGTTGTTTTTTAGTATGACACGCACTGACTGCCGCCGCTCTTAGAATCGCTTCACAATAAAATTCACCTGGGCACTTAAGAGGCAAAACTGACCAAAAACTCAAGCGGGAAATGTAGCCTGATAAAGTCATGCTAGCGAGAAGCTGGAAAAAAACAAGCTGAGAGCCTCATGTGCAAACATGTTGTGATAGAGTGTGGAGGTGACAGGCGGCAAGCCACAAGCACATGAGGTCAGGCATGGCACAATGACATTCTGGAGCGGCAAAACAGTATTAGTGGCCACATAGTGCAAAATGATACAGTGTGGAGTCACGGCGGCAAGCAGTATAGGTCAGACAGTTGGCACAATGACATTAGGAGGCGCAAAACATAATTAGGCCACAGAGTGCACAAAGATACCGTGAGGAGTCACTGGCGGCAGCAGTATGAGGTCAGACAGTGTGCACAATGACATATGGAGGCGCAAAAACAGAATTAGTCCACAGAGTGGCACAATGAACAGAGTGGAGGTCACCCGGCACAGTATGATGTCAGACAGTGGCAACAATGTCATTCTGTAGGTGGCCAAAACAGTATTAGGCCACAGAGATGGCACAATAGAAACATTGTGTGAGTCACGTCGGCATCAGAATGGTTCCAGACAGTGGCACAATGGCATTCTGAGTGTGGCAAAACATATAGGCCACAGAGTGGCACAATGATACAGAGTGTGGAGTCACGGCGGCAGCAGTGATGGAGGTCAGACAGTGGCACAATGACAAATTCTGGAGGTGGCAAAAACAGGAGTAGGCCACAGTGTGGAGGGCACGGCAGCAGCCACGGCAGCAGCATGGTCAGACAGTGCACAATGACACATGTGGAGGCACGACAGGAGTCCACAGCAGCAGCATGATGTCAGAGAGTGGCACAATGAACATTCTGCAGGTGGCACAATAGTATTAGGCCACAGAGCGCACAATGAAACTGAAGCGGAGTTCACAGGCTGCAGCAGCATTATGTCAGTCAGTGCACAATGACAGAGATGTGAGTTGAAGACAGGAGCAACAGTCAAAATTAGTCAGAGAGTGGCATCAATGACATTCTGGAGGTGGCAAAACAGTACCAGGCCGAAGAGTGGCACAATTACACAGTGTGGATGTCACGGCAACAGCAACAGCAGCAGACAGCAATGAGCGACATAGAGTGGAACATACAGAGTGTTGAGGTGGGTGCAATACCAGTCCCCTTGTAAAAGACGGTGGTGTAGCATATGGAGAAAACTATCAGCAGATTGTTGCATCAGGCCGGGTGGCGGCATCAGAATAGTGGCTGAGGGCAGGTAGTTTGAACCCAGACTGAGCTAAGGCAATGGTGTGTGGAAATCCTGGCCGATCCACGCCTGATTCCATCTTGACAAAGGTCAGTCGTTCAACATTTCCCGTGGACAAGCGGGTTTCTCCTTGGGGTATACGAGGCCCCCTCGAACTGACACCCGCCTGAAGCCCACACTACTGTCCGGCATGACAGCTTCTCCACTGCAAACTCGGCAAGTTGCGGCCACACCATCCAGTTTGGCTGCCCATTATTCCACGGATCTTCGAACTGGGTGGCAGAGTGCAGTCCAAGTAGGCCACACACCTGTTGGTTCAGGGAATGCTCCCTGTCCTGCTGCTGCTGCTGCTGGTGACAGCCTCCTCACTAGGCGTGTAAGGAAGCTGCTCATTAGTAGACTCAGACTTAGGTTACTGCTGATGGGAGCTGGTACTGCTCCTACCGCCCCCACCTTCCCCCATCATCCGCGCAGTAAGTACGTGAGCGCTGAGGACCCCCCGGCTCCAGACCTGTCAGATGAGGGACGATGCCGCACTTAGGCACGCCAACTTATTAACGAGGATTTCCCTATAGTAATTTGAGTTTGTCTTCCCTCTCATAGCTGGGAAAAAGGCTCCCATTTTGACCTGTAAGCGAGGGTCCAATAGGGTGAGAGCGCAGAAGTCATCTCTGCCGGATGCTGACTATTCGCGGTCACTAGCCAGCAAATAAGCATGCTGCTGAACATCTGCACAAGTGACGTCCGAGGGGCTCCCTGCCTCCATTTCCATCTGTATACTGCACGGTGCTTGGGAGTCATCTGCCTCGTCTTCCTCATCTCCATCCACCTCCTCCAGCTGCTCCTGCCCTCCTCTCTATGTCACCTGGGTAAGAAAAATCCACCTCAATTCACCAGACAATGCATCTGCTCCAATGTCCCTCCTCCTCCTCCTCCTCCATTCAGTCCCCACCGGTACTCATGTGGCCACTAATGTAGTCGCCACAATCGTCCAGTCCCCTGCCCAGACAGATTTTTCAGCCATCTTTTCCAGACATGAGCAGTGGAATGACCGTATTCAACCCGTAGTCCTGCGACGACATATAACGTGGCTCCTCGAATGGCCCTCAACAGAACTGCAGGTGTCACGCATGATCTGCCACTGGCTGACACCAAAGTTACACAGGGGAGTCACTTCTTCTCCTGGATCATCAAAAATCGTTAATGGGCCTTCTCTGTTCATACAGTCGGTCCACATGTGCAGGCTGGAATTCCAGCGGTGGAAACATCTGCATATCAGAGGCGTGTTGGGGGAGGCCTGTTCTGCCGCTGCAACTCGAGGAGGTGTTCCTGCTCTGTACGAATGGATAAAGTGCATGCACAGTTTTCCTGGCCAGATTCAGAATGTTCTGAAGATCGGTAAGACTTCATGTGAACATTTTTACAACCAGATGAACACGTGCGCCATGCAGTGCGCATGACCATCCCTCCCTCGGTGCAGCGCGGAAAGGCCCATGTTCCTCCATTGTCCGTCACCATGGGTGTACGATTTGCAGTTGGCGCCGGAAAAGCCACACATCGAATTCTTGCAGGCAATGACTCGGAAGCATTCTCCCCTGTTTGACTTCGTTCGCTTAGGCAAGCAAGGTGTATAACTGCGTGACACCCGCGTGCCCTACACATGTGGTATGAGGGAGCAGTACTTGTGGAGGCTGAGAATGTGGTGGTGGTGGAGGAATGAGTGAGGTGGCCATTGGCGCAGGAGCAGCAGTTTGACAACGTGGAGGAGAAAGCGGCGACTTCCTGTCCAAGTTGTTGGTGTGCCTGGGCAGGAAGCACATACACCCAGTGGGCCGTAAAGGACATGTACTGGCCCTGACCGTGTAGTTACGAGCTCCAGACTGTCCGCGCTGGCCGTACCTTGGAACAAACCCGATAAGCTCAAGGACATTGACCCACTTTCCCTGTTCTACAATTTATGAGTGCTGGTGTACTTGGCCTTTTTGTAAAAGAAATTAACGGCTTGGAACTCTCCATCTCGTCTCGGCACAAGCCTTAGTTCTCTGAATGGTGCAGAGTCCACCATTTCTGGAAAGGAGGGGATCTGCAGTACCACACTTGGACAGGAGCACGGTCAGCTGCTGCACCTTAGGCTGGGTTGGCACGCATACTGTTGTCTCTTTACAACGCCTCCTTAAACGACTGCAGCCGCCATGATAGCGAGGAGCAGGAGCATTGGACCGGGAGAGGATGTCAAAGAGAAACAAGCTGCCTTCTGCAGAGAGTGGTGGAGCCTTGACTGGCTGAAATGGCATGCGTGCCAACTGCCCTCTGCTGCTGCTGCAGCGGATGATGGACCACCACGATCTGAGCCAACGTTTCATTCCCAGCCACCGGTGATGGTGGTACGGTCAGCATGTGTTGGACTCAGGGCCTGTGTGCCAACGTTTTTAGCTCCCTGGCCACCCCTTCACTTTCTGCCCACAGATTCTAACATATACCCATATTCCGGCTCCTCCGGTGTCTTAGCAAAGAACTTGCCACTACCGCCGAGTAGGCTGATATTACCGCCAACGCACCGCCCTGAGTGACTAATGCCGCCGGCTGAGCCTACGCTGAGCACCCCTGGTGCCGCACTGTCTTGGACCTGCGAAGCGGTTTTCTACCCCGTGGGCCGCTTGGCTTTTCCCGACTCACAACCTGCTGCTACCCCTGCTGACTCACGGCGCACACAACCCACTTGCTGGCTGCGCGCTCGCCTGACGCCAAGCTGACGAAGCCCTCTTCTCCTACGATGAGAAGCCCTTGCTTCACCCGCTCCCAAGTCGGTCGGTCTACATCATCACTTATTTAGTGTTTCATCGTCACTACTGTCCTCATCACCGGTCTTGGTAAGCCTAGGCTGACCTCTCACCCACAATGACCTCCCTATGCCACTCTCCACATCTATACTTTGCCGCCTACTGCAAGAAGCTGGGGATATTTGCCCCATTTCATCGCTGCCACGTACTCTGACTGCCCTCACTCAAATAGTTTCACCGTCGCTATATATGGCGCTGAGCCCCAGACCACATAGTAGATCCCTGGCTGAGGGAACTGGATGGGACAGAGGCGGGCTGAGGACAGGTGAGGGCGCGACAGACCGCTCCCTCGGTCCCATGCCACTAAGTGTTGTGCTGAGGTTCCCTTACCGACTCTTGGCTGGGGTTGTCAGATGTCATCCTGGGAGGAAGAGGATGACCTTATCAACCACATCAAGAACCCTTGGGGTTGCTGACAACACACGGCCGCTAGATGACAGCGGCAGTTTGTGGCCTCACCAGAGTGACCCTGCTGCGACGTCCCCCTTGCTGTGCTGCGACCTGGTCCCTTTCAGAAAGTTTTTGTGCCACGCCACTCGCTAGTTGCAGACCTCCACCTCTCTGTCTACATACTGTTTTGTTCTAAAATGTACAGACACTGATTTGAGTGTAAGCTATCTGTATAGATAATAGTACACCCTGTTTTTTGACTCCAAATATCCCAGTAACAAGCTTGGGTAACCCTTGGATATAAATTGCCGCTCCACAAATGGGCCAGAAAAATTTACTTGTATGTGGTCGTTTACAAGCACTGTGTGTTTTACTAAATTGTAAAAGCACAAAACAGGCTTAATTAACCTTCGCTTGTGAATTATGTCTACAAGAAAAATTAGTATATATTTCCGGTGTTGAAAAAAGACGGTTTAATTTTTGTCAGCACACCAGCAAAACAACGCTTAAATTAACCCCTGGATGTAAATGCGCGCCAAAGAATTGAGCCCGCAACAAACCCCCCCTAGTTAAGCGGTTACAATAGCGTGTTTTCTACGCCACACAACAAGAGATACAGTTGTAATTTCACTTTGCTTGTGAAATTAGGCCTACCAAAAAAAAATTATATATATTTGGCGTTTGAAATAAGACTCGTTTTATTTATGTCAGCATCACAAGCAAAACAACGCTTAATTACCCCCTGGATGTAAATTGCGCCAAAGAATTGAGCCGCACAAACTAGTAGCTTTTGTAGCTGTTACAATTGACTTGTTTTCTACGCCACACAACAAGATATACATTTTGTAATTAGCCATTGCTTGTGATTAGGCCTACCAAAAAAAAATAATATATATGGGCGTTGAAAAAGACGGTTTATTTTTGTCAGCACACACCAAAACAACGCTTAATTAAACCCCTGGATGTAAATTGCGCCAAAGATGGAGCCGCAACAAACTAGTAGCGGTTTACAATTCGCGTGTTTTCTACGCCACACAACAAGAGGATACCAGTTGTAGATTTCCTTTGCTTGTGAATTAGCTACCAAAAAAAAATAATATATATTATTTGGCGTTGAAAAAGACGGTTTTATTTTATGTCAGCACACCAGCAAACAACGCTGTAATTAACCCCTGGATGTAAATGCGCCAAAGAATTGAGCCGCTCAAATCTAGTAGCTGTGTTTACAATTGCGGTTTTCTACGCCACAAAAACAAAATACCAGTTGTAATTTGCCTTTGCTTGTGAATTAGGCTACCAAAAAAAATATATATATATTTGGCGTTGAAAAGACGGTTTACTTTTTGTCAGCACACCACAAAACACGCTTAATTAACCCCTGGATGTAAATTGGAGCCAAAGAATGGAGGCCGCACAAACTAGTAGCGTGTTACAATTGCGTGTTTTTTCACGGCCACACAACAGTAGATACAAGTTTGTAAATTGCCTTTGCTTGTTGAATTAGGATACCAAAAAAAAATATATATATTTGGGCGTTGAAAAGACGTTTATTTTTTGGTCAGCACACCCAGAAAAACAACGCTTAATTAACCCCTGGATTGTAAATTGCCCAAAGCAATTGAGCCGCACAAACTAGTAGCGTGTTACAATTGCGTGTTTTCTACGCCACACCAACATGAATACAGTTGTAATTTGCCTTGTGGCTTGTGAATTAGCT
Source organism: Phyllomedusa bahiana (assembly GCA_025379985.1). Lineage (NCBI taxonomy): Eukaryota > Metazoa > Chordata > Amphibia > Anura > Hylidae > Phyllomedusa > Phyllomedusa bahiana. The sequence goes on along the minus strand of JAODAL010029828.1, from coordinate 43,158 downwards.
ACCAAAAAAAAATATATATATTTGGGAGCGTTGAAAAAGATACGGTTTATTTTTGCAGCACACCAGCGAAAACAATCGCTTAATTAACCCCTGGAGATTGTAAATTGCGCAATTAGAATTCAGCAGCAAACATTGAATAGTATGGTATTTGTATTGTAAAAACGCTGTTTCTTTAAATAATACCAGGACTCGGCTTTGATCCCAATTGGATATTGAATGTACAATGCACTGCAGTGACGCACACTGGATTTCAGATCCAATACCCCAAAAAATCGAAATATCACATTCAGAGAACAGTCTCAGAAGACAAGCAGAGACACCCCACAGAAAATCGTGCTGTATAAAAATCAGTTCATCATAAAGCGCTATCACACGCAGCAGCCATTCCCTTCTCAGTACAGTGAAGAGTGTTAGCTCCCACGGCGACGCTCGTCTTATATAGTGCGGTGACGTCATAGAATTCCCGCCGTCTCGTGATTGGCTTCATCTCTGCACATGTCCATGCAGGCAATCCCTCTTCCTCCCAGAGTGCTTTGCCCATGTAGCGCCATGTGCTCGCAGCCATGTTTTATCAATCAAAAGCACACTTACCGAGAAATCACAATACGTGCACTTCGTTCAACGAGCCGAAGTAACCCCAAAGTTCGACTTCGGTCCGAACCGAAGTTTTCCTGAAATTCTAAACGAATTCCACTTCGTTAGAATCAATTCGCCCATCTCTAGTTGTATCACTAACCTATCTGTGATATTATTCTCAGTTCCTGCACAAGTTTCAAGCATCTCTCTGAATAATTACAATTCGGTTGATTCTCTTGTAGTCACATGGATCCACCCAGGAGGAAATCTGGATTATTATATCGTCAGTTTAACAGGAGCCATCAATAGTACAAGGCAAATCTATGGCACAGAAGTGACTTTCACAGGATTACTACCAGGCAGAGAATATACAGTCACTGTACAGACGGTCAGTGGACCGAACACCCAGACATCTGCTCTAGTGACAGAGGCCACATGTGAGTATCATTAGATTATATTACACTGACTCCCTGCACTGGCTCATAGAGGGGAGACCCAAGCAGGATATTTTCCTCCATGAGTGATGTCTCTGTATCCCAATGGGAAATATAGACGGTGGTTCTTCATATGGAATTATTTTGATCTGTTATGATTTCTACAATACTAAATGTCATGCTGTATATGTCCAACTTTTCAATTTTTTTTATCCTTCATCCTGCACAGATCCAACACAACCAAGATACTTGACCATTAATACAATTGGGACAAACAGCCTGACATTATCCTGGATGGAGCCAGTAAATATGACTGGTGTGAATAAGTCCTATAATATTAGCTATGGCAATTCTGCAAACACTTGGACTGTGATAAGTAACACAACAATTATCATCCTTCAGAGTCTGACACCTGAGACTAATTATTTCATAACTGTGGTCACAGTCGGAGTCCGGGGATATCGGAGTTCACCTGTCAGCACATCTGTCTATACAAGTAGGTTTATATTTATTATATCAAAACCATAATGTAGCTGCCAAGTGTGACAGGGGAAGAGATAGACACAGATAGATCCTACTGAAAGCTCTAGTAAGTGTTATATCTCACCTCAATGCTGGAGTAACAGTGTGCACTGCTCAGTACTGCTCTATTGTTCCTCATTCCACTTCTGACAGTGCAGAGAAAAAAAGTAAGCAGGATCCTCTTTAATGTGTGGGTGCAGTGTACGGGATACATCATAGCTTCTAGTCTCCATCCACTATATCAGGAACAACTGAAAGTTAAAGCGAGACCACACAGAGGGGAAAACTGGTGCAAAATTCCATATCCACGTTCAATGTTAGAGTGAAGTTCCTTGGGCCCACCAGAGGAAATTATTCTGAGCACCCACCCTCTATACAGGACATATACATGGTCACTTTCAAGTATTCCTTATAAGTTGACTTTAATGTAATCAGTTTATATGCAGGGTTTATTAGGATATCAGGTAACTGGTTCTAAAGTCAGCTCCAAATTGTCTTCTTCCGGACCTTTGGAAGACTAACATCTTAGGTGTAAATTATTATTGTTAGAGCTAAAACTCACTAGAAGATCCTTGTGTACTCTGGTAGGCCAGTCCGACTGTACAAGTTACATAGCGATCAGAAGTAGTCTCCAAATCTGCCAATTGGGGGAGATTCAGATGGCTACTATACACAATAGATTGTTGGTCAATCCAGACTTAATCACCTAGTTTGGAGGATTTTTATCAAATGTGTACCCCCTGAAGAGTAAAGGGGAATAGAGCTAAAATATTGGGTTCTCTGAGGTTACAGCAGCCAGAAGTGTTGTGCTTTTTTTCTCACAGCCTCAAGAGCTACTGCCTATGGCATAAGGGCCCAAGTTGGATATATTACAAGCCGAAAGCCCGGAGTAAATGACACAAACCCAATCAGAAACTGAAGTTTATGATTGTCGAGAAGAAAATATATGGCAAAACTTGCGTCACACTGTCTGGAATTAATTATCTCCTCCCCAACTCTTGAAAAATAGCTGGCTTTCAATCACAAATGTTTAGACATTAAATTATTTCTAATATCCTGTTCTGATAATTCGAAGAATTGTTTTTCATAGTTTTTCCTTAGAATTTACGCAACAAAAAGAAATACTTGTCCAACTTATAACAAATAGTCAGCTTACAATAACAAATATGTTGGTACGAAGTTATACTGTCAAAACAATGAATATGTTTAAAATCCTATTCCCGGAATTGCTCATCAAAATCTTATCTGGAAAACATAACTTCTTAATAATATAACATTAATGACTTTTTGAATGCTTTAACAAAAGCCATGAACTTAGGCCAAAAAGCAAATATGACAAAAACATATTTTATAGAATAACAAGAAAACATCTGTAATTTCACAATCTGAAGTTAATCCCTTGAAAACTAAGGGCGACATGTATGAATGGGCTTTCCGCCTGTTTTTTTGGCGTATACTGCGCCTCCCGGCCCGAATCCCGCTGTTGGACGCAGGGATGCGGTGTTAGTCGCAGTGTTCGCCACTTTCAGCTGCGCCCCGCATGAAGGGGCGGGCAATGGGCGCGGTGTAGGCGCGGTGAAGACATTCCGGCGCGGGGCGTGGCGCGCTCAAAAACTCCAAGGCATGTACTTTATTTTCGTTGCACCCATAATGTTGATCCTTGGCTAACGAAAATAAAGAAATAAACATGATTTTATTGATTTAATATTTTTTTTTCTTTACCCTCATATTATTATTAATTTTATATACACATCGGGACAACTTCTGTAGTGTTATAATTTGATTTCGGCCATGTACAGTTTTATTTCAGATTGCATTAGAAAACCCATAGGAGCGTCGCTCGCTCTCCCATTGGTCCAAATAACGGCGCCGCTTTTAACTTAGCCAATCACAGAGCGCGCTCAGAATTTCTTTTCCCCATAGAACTCTATGAGAAAGTAGCTTGCGCTCTGATTGGCTAAGCTGGACGAGCCCCCGCCGCTTCAACCAATCAGCTCGTTTCTGCATTTTTACTGTATTTTGAACTGTCCCGCCTTTGAATATGATTGGTCAATTTTTCTCCATAGGATATAATGGGACATTGTCGCTCCTATTCTGATTGGTCAATTCTCCTCCATAGGTTATAATGGGACATTGTCGCTCCTATTCTGATTGGTCAATTCTCCTCCATAGGTTATAATGGGACATTGTCGCTCCTATTCTGATTGGCTGGTTTATGCCGACCAATGAGAATAGCTTAAACAATTTGAATTACTGTATTTCCCGGCAATTCTCTCTATTGCAATTCCCTATGTAGCGCCGGTCTCGGCGACAAACGCGTTGTTTGTGTTTTTAACTGCTTTATTTGTAAAGAAGGGTTCGGCTCTATATCTGATAATGTTTTATATTTAATAAAAATAATTTTTTTATTAATACTTCATGCCGCACGGCGCTGAGCGCCGAGATTTCAGTGCACCGATCTCTCCATAGACTATAATGGGAGAAGTAGCTCACGCTCTGATTGGCTGGGATAGCCAAGCCCCCGCGAGCTCAGCCAATCAGCTCTTTTCTGTCTTTTTACTGTATTTTGAACTGTCCCGCCTTTGATTTTTATTGGTCCAAACTCCTCCATAGAATATAATGGGTCTTTGTCGCTCCTATTCTGATTGGTCAATAGTTCTCCATAGGTTTTAAATGGGTCTCTGTCGCTCCTATTCTGATTGGCTGAGCTAGCCAAGCCCCCGCTAGCTCAGCCAATCAGCTCTTTTCTGTCTTTTTACTGTATTTTGAACTGTCCCGCCGTGGATTCTGATTGGTCTAAACCTCTCCATAGGATATAATGGGTCTTTGTCGCTCCTATTCTGATTGGCCGAGCTAGCTAAGCCCTCGCTAGCTCAGCCAATCAGCTTTTTTCCCCATTTTTACTGTATTTTGAACTGTCCCGCCGTGGATTCTGATTGGTCAATCCTTCCCCATAGGTTTTAATGGTTCACTGTCAATCCTATTCTGATTGGGCGGTTTATGCCGTCCAATGAAAATAGGTTTCCAAATTTGAATTACTGTATTTCCCAGCAATTTCCAATATCCTAATTCTTGAATTAAGATATTGGAAAGTGATTTTGTTGTATGTATTTTTTTTTTATAGGTTTCAGCTCTTTTCCTGAGAATGTTGAACTCCTTTATAAAGGCGTTTTTTGATTCATACTCCGCACCGACATGTGGAATGATTTCTCGCTGTTCTCCAGCCTATCTCGCATCGGAACAGATTCTCAGCGCAGTCCCTTCTGCGCCTAAGTCCCGCACTGCGCCCATGTCCCCGCACTGTGCCCCACACACTGGCGAGGCGCAGGGAAATTTTCCCCGTATGTATGAGCTCACTTCCTCGGACGGCGAATCTCCGGCGCAGCACTGCGCCGAGGTCCCCGCACTGCGCCCCACACATAGGCGAGGCGCGGCGGACTTTTCCCCGCATGTATGACCGCACTACCTACGTAGAGAGTGGCACAATGACAGGGAGTGGAGGTGACGGCGGCAGCCACAGCAGCATGAGGTCAGAGAGTGGCACAATGACATTCTGGAGGTGGCAAATACTGGAGGAGGCACAGAGTGGCACAAGGACAGAGTGTGGAGGGCCCAGGAGCAGCAGCATGAGGTCAGGCAGTGGCACAATGACATTCTGGAGGTGGCATAAACAGGAGTAGGCCACAGAGTGGCACAATGACAGAGTGTGTAGGTCACGGCAGCAGCCACAGCAGCAGCATGAGGTCAGAAAATGGCACAATGACATTCTGTAGGTGGCAACAACAGGAGCAGGCCACAGAGTGGCACAATGACAGGGTGGGTAGGTCACGGCAGTAGCCACAGCAGCAGCATGAGGTCAGAAAGTGGCACAATGACATTCTGGAGGTGGCAAAAACAATAGAAGGCCACAGAGTGGCACAATGACAGAGAGTGGAGGTCACGGCAGCAGCAGCATGAGGTCAGAGAGTGGCACAATGACACAGTGTGGAGGGCACGGCAAGAGCCACAGCAGCAGCATGAGGTCAGACAGTGGCACAATGACACAGTGTGGAGGGCACGGCAGCAGCAGCATGAGATCAGACAGTGGCACAATGACACAGGGTGGAGGGCATGGCAGCAGCAGCATGAGGTCAGGCAGTGGCACAATGACATTCTGGACGTGGCAAAAACAGGAGAAGTCCACAGAGTGGCACAATGACAGAGTTTGGAGGGCACAGCAGAAGCCAAAGCAGCAACATGAGGTCAGAGAGTGGCACAATGACATTCTGAAGGTGGCAAAAACAGGAGTAGGCCACAGAGTGGCACAATGACAGAGAGTGGAGGTCACGGCAGCAGCAGCATGAGGTCAGAGAGTGGCACAATGACATTCTGGAGGTGGTAAAAACAGGAGAAGGCCACAGAGTGGCACAATGACACAGTGTGGAGGTCACGGTAGCAGCAGCATGAGGTCAGGCAGTGGCACAATGACAGACTGTGGAGGGAACGGCAGGAGCTACAGCAGCAGCGTGAGGTCAGACAGTGGCACAATGACATTATGGAGGTGGCAAAAATAGGAGTAGGCCACAGAGTGGCACAGTGACACAGTGTGGAGGGCACGGCAGGAGCTACAGCAGCAGCATGAGGTCAGACAGTGGCACAATGACATTCTGGAGGTGGCAAAAACAGGAGAAGGCCACAGAGTGGCACAATGACAGAGAGTGAAGGTGACGGCAGGAGCAACAGCATGAGGTCAGAGAGTGGCACAATGACAGGGTGTGTAGGTCATGGCAGTAGCCACAGCAGCAGCATGAGGTCAGAAAGTGGCACAATGACATTCTGGAGGTGGCAAAAACAGTAGAAGGCCACAGAGTGGCACAATGACAGAGAGTGGAGGTCACGGCAGCAGCAGCATGAGGTCAGAGAGTGGCACAACGACACAGTGTGGAGGGCACGGCAACAGCCACAGCAGCAGCATGAGGTCAGACAGTGGCACAATGACACAGTGTGGAGGGCACGGCAGCAGCAGCATGAGGTCAGACAGTGGCACAATGACACAGTGTGGAGGGCATGACAGCAGCAGCATGAGGTCAGACAGTGGCACAATGACATTCTGGAGGTGGCAAAAACAGGAGTAGGCCACAGACTGGCACAATGACACAGTTTGGAGGGCACAGCAGAAGCCACAGCAGCAGCATGAGGTCAGACAGTGGCACAATGACATTCTGGAGGTGGCAAAAACTGGAGTAGGCCGCAGAGTGGCACAGTGACACAGTGTGGAGGTCACGGTAGCAGCAGCATGATGTCAGGCAGCGGCACAATGACATTCTGGAGGTGGCAAAAACAGGAGTAGGCCACAGAGTGGCACAATGACACGTGGGGAGGTCCGGTAGCAGCAGCATGAGGTCAAACATGGACATGACATTCTGGAGGTGGCAAAAACAGGAGTAGGCCCAGATGGCCCCAAATGACCAGGGGGAGGGCACGGCAGGAGCTACAGCAGCAGCATGAGGTCAACAGGGGCAAATGACATTCGGGAGGGGGAAAAAAAAGGGAGTAGGCCACAGAGTGGCAAAATGACAGAGAGTGGAGGTGCGGGGGCAGGACAACAGCATGAGGTCAGAGATGGCACAATAAGATTCGGGAGGTGGAAAAAAAGGGAGTAGGCCACAGAGGGCACAATGACACAGTTGGAGGCAGGGTTAGCAGCAGATGAGGTAGGCATGGCACAATGACTTTCGGGGGGGTGGCAAAACGGGGGTTTGGCACAGAGTGGCACAATGACAAGTGGGTGTGGGTCCGGCGCAGCCCAGCAGCAGCATAGGTCAGACAGTGGACAATGACATTCTGGAGGTGGAAAAAAAATAAAAGGGCCCAGAGTGGCAGAATAAAAAGGTGGGAGGTACAGCAGCAGCAGCATGAGGCAGAAGTCAGGGTGGCAAAATGAAAAAGTGTGGAGGGCACAGCAACGCCACAGCAGCAGCTGAGGTCAGACAGTGGCAAAAAGTCATTCTGGGGGTGGCAAAAAAGGGAGAAGCACAGATGGCACAGTGACAAGTATGGGTGCACAGCAGCAGATGGGTAGACATGGACAATGAATTCTGGAGGTGGAAAAAAACAGGGTAGGCCACGGTGGCAAATGACACAGTGTGGAGGGCACGGCAGGATACAGCAGCAGCATGGGTCAGACAGTGGCAAAATGCATTCGGAGGGGGAAAAAACGGAGTAGGCCACAGGTGGCACAATGACACAGTGTGGGGGTCACGGTGCGCGCATGAGGCAGGCAGGGCACAATACATCTGGAGGTGGCAAAAACAGGATGGGCCCACAGAGTGGCACAATGACACTGTGTAGGTCACGGCGCAACCACAGCAGCAGCATGAGGTCAGACATTTTGGCCCCCAATGACATTCTGGGAGGTGGAAAAAACAGTAAAAGGCCACAGATGGCCAATGGACAGAGTGGGAGGTCACGGCGCAGCGCATGAGGTCAGGAGTCAGAGAGTGGACAATGACCAGTGTGGGGGGCCGGCAACAGCCACAGCAGCAGCAGAGGTCAGACAGGGGCACAATAACATTCGGAGGTGGCAAAAAACAGGAGTAGGCCACAATGGCACAATGAACAGTGTGGAGGGCACAGCAGCCATGGGGTAGGCAGGGGTCAATGCGTTTTGGGGGGTGGCAAAAAAGGGAGTAGGCCACAGAGGGGTACAATAAAAAAGTGTAAGGTAACGACGCGCACATGAGGTCAATGGGGGGCACAATAACATTCTAAGGTGGAAAAACAGGAGTAGGCCCGAGTGGCACAATGACCAGTGGGAGGAAAAGGCAGGAGCTACGGCAGCAGCTGAGGTAAGACAGTGGCACATGACATTCTGGAGGTGGCAAAAACGGGAGTACCACAAGTTGAACAATGACACAGTGTGGAGGCACGGCAGCAGCCACGCAACCCAGCAGATTCAGCAGGGCCAATAACTTTGGGGGGTGGCAAAACAGGATTGGGCCATAGAGTGGCACGGGAAGATGTGTAGGTCACGGCGGGAGCTAGGGCAGCAGCATGAGGTCAGCAGGGGCACAATGAATTTGGAGGTGGAAAAAAACAGGAGTAGGCCACAATTTGAACAATGACCACTGTGGAGGGCCGGCAGGACTCAGGCAGCATGAGGTCAGACGTGGCACAATGACATCTGGAGGTGGCAAAAAAAAGGAGAAAGGCCCACAGAGGGTACAATAAAAAGTGGGGAGGAAACGACAGCAGCAGCATGAGGTCAGTAGGCAAATGACATTCTGGGGTGGCAAAAACAGGAGTAGGCCACAGAGTGGCACAAGGGGAACATGGGAGGTCACGGCAGGACTCAGCCAGCATGAGGTCAGACAGTGGCAGAATGACATTCTGGAGGTGGCAAAAACAGGAGTAGGCCACAGAGTGGAACAATGACACAGTGTGGAGAGCACGGCAGGAGCTACAGCAGCAGCATGAGGTCAGACAGTGGCACAATGACATTCTGGAGGTGGCAAAAAAAGGAGTAGGCCACGGAGTGGCACAATGACAGAGAGTGAAGATGACGGCGGCACGAGCAACAGCATGAGGTCAGAGAGTGGCACAATGACACAGTGTGGAGGTTACGGCAGCAGCCACAGCAGCAGCATGAGGTCAGACAGTGGCACAATAACATTCTGGAGGTGGCAAAAACAGGAGTAGGCCATAGAGTGGCACAATGACAGAGTGTGTAGGTCACGGCAGGAGCTACGGCAGCAGCATGAGGTCAGACAGTGGCACAATGACATTCTGGAGGTGGCAAAAACAGGAGTAGGCCACAGAGTTGAACAATGACACAGTGTGGAGGGCACGGCAGCAGCCACAGCAGCAGCATGAGGTCAGACAGTGGCACAATGACATTCTGGAGGTGGCAAAAACAGGAGTAGGCCACAGAGTGGCACAATGACAGAGAGTGGAGGTGACAGCGGCAGGAGCAACAGCATGAGGTCAGAGAGTGGCACAATAACACAGTGTGGAGGGCACGGCAGCAGCCACAGCAGCAGCATGAGGTCAGACAGTGGCACAATGACATTCTGGAGGTGGAAAAAACAGGAGTAGGCCACAGAGTGGCACAATGACACAGTGTGTAGGTCACAGCAGCAGCCACAGCAGCAGCATGAGGTCAGACAGTGGCACAATGACATTCTGGAGGTGGAAAAACAGTAGTAGGCCACAGAGTGGCACAATGACAGAGAGTGGAGGTCACGGCAGCAGCAGCATGAGGTCAGACAGTGGCACAATGACAGCGTGTGGAGGGCACGGCAACAGCAGCAGCATGAGGTCAGACAGTGACACAATGACATTCTGGAGGTGGCAAAAACAGGAGTAGGCCACAGAGTGGCACAATGACACAGTGTGGAGGGCACGGCAGCAGCAGCATGAGGTCAGAGAGTGGCACAATGACACAGTGTGGAGGGCACGGCAGCAGCCACAGCAGCAGCATGAGGTCAGGCAGTGGCATAATGACATTCTGGAGGTGGCAAAAACAGGAGTAGGCCACAGAGTGGCACAATGACACAGTGTGGAGGGCACAGCAGCAGCAGCATGAGGTCAGACAGTAGCACAATGACATTCTGGAGGTGGCAAAAACAGGAGTAGGCCACAGAGTGGCACAATGACAGAGAGTGGAGGTGACGGCGGCAGGAGCAACAGCAGGAGGTCAGAGAGTGGCACAATGACACAGTGTGGAGGTCACGACAGCAGCCACCACAGCAGCATGAGGTCAGAGAGTGGTACGATAACAGAGTGTGGAGGTGGGTGGGAATACCAGTCCCTGGTAAAGATGTTGGTAGGCAGATGGAGATACTGTCAGCAGATGTGTGGCATCAGGCGGGTGGCGGCAACAGAATAGTGGCTGAGGCAGGTCGTTTGAACCCAGACTCATTTCTCACAGTTTGGGTGAGGCGTCATGGCTGATGTAGTCTGACGCCTAAGGCATTGGTGTATGCCGATCCATGCCTGATTCATCTTGACAAAGGTCAGTCGTTCCATATTTCCCATGGACAAGCGGGTTCTCCTTGGGGTAACGATGGCCACCGCTGCACTGACCTGCTCTCATGCCACACTACTGGCCGGGCAGGACAGCTTCTCCACTACAAACTCGGCAAGTTGCGGCCACACATCCAGTTTGGCTGCCCAGTAGTCCAGCGGATCTTCTAACTGGGTTGGCAGAGTGCTGCCCAAGTAGGCAACCATCTGTTGGTTCAGGGACTGCTCCAGGTCCTGCTGATGCTGCTGCTGGCGACTGCCCTTCTCACTAGGCGGGTGAAGGAAGCTGCTCATCAGTGACTCCAGACTTAGGTTGCTGCTGATTGAGCTGGTACTGCTCCTACCCTCCCACCTTCCCTCAGCAGCCGCGGCAGTAGTACGTGAGCGCTGAAGAACCCCCTGGTCAGACCTGTCAGAGGATGGACGATGCCGCACATAGGCAGCGGCCAACTGACTACGGAGGATTTCCCTATAGTATTTGAGTTTGTCCTCCCTCTCAGCAGCTGGGAAAAAGGCTCCCATTTTGGACCGGTAGTGAGGGTCCAATAGGGTGGAGAGCCAGAAGTCATCCCTCTGCCGGATGGTGACTATACGGCTGTCACTAGCCAGGCAAATTAGCATGCTGCGGGCCATCTGCACAAGTGACTCTGAGGGGCTCCCTCCCTCCATCACCACTGTATACTGCCACGGTGCTTGTGGGTCATCTGCCTCGTCTTCCTCATCTCCATCTACCTCCTCCAGCTGCTCCTGCTTCTCCTCTCTTGTCACCTGGGTAGAAAATCCACTCCTTTCACCAGACAATGCTTCTGCTCCAATGTCCTCCTCCTCCTCCATTTCAGTCCCCACCGGACTCATGTGGCCGCGAGATGTAGTCGCCACGTCTCCAGTCCCCTGCCCAGACCGATTTTTCAGCATCTGTTCCAGGACATGAAACAGTGGAATTACGTTATTCATACCGTAGTCCTGGCGACTGACAATTAACATCGCCTCCTCGAATGGCCTCAACAAACGGCAGGTGTCACGCATGAGCTGCCACTGGCTGACAACAAAGTTACACAGGGGAGTACTCCTGTCCGCGTGGATCATCAAAAAATCATTAATAGCCTTTCTCTGTTCATACAGTCGGTCCAACATGTGCAAGCTGGAATTCCAATGGGTGGAAACATCGCATATCAGAGTATGTTGGGGGAGGCCGTTCTGCCACTGCAACTCGAGGAGGGTGTTCCTGGCTTTGTAGGAATGGATGAAGTGCATGCACAGTTTCCTTGCCATTTTCAGAATGTTCTGAGGATCAGTGGAAGACTTCAGGAACCTCTTCACAACCAGATTGAAGACATGCGCCATGCAGGGCGCATGGACCATCCCTCCTCGGTGCAGAGCGGACAGCATGTTCCTCCCATTGTCCATCACCATGGTTCCGATTTCCAGTTGGCGCGGAGAAAGCCACACATCGATTTCTTGCTGCAGTTCCTCCCCTGTGTGACTTCGTTCGCCGAGGCAGGCCAGGTGTAGAACTGCGTGACACCGCTGTGCCTTACACATGTGGTATGATGGAGCAGTACTTGTGGAGGCTGAGATGGTGGTGGTGGTGAAGGAGGAGGAGGCGGACATTGACGCAGGAGCCGCAGTTTGACAACGTGGAGGAGAAAGCGGCGTCTCCTGTCCAAGTTGCAGTCGGCTACATCATCATCTATTTGTGTTTCATCGTCACTGCTGTCCTCATAACCGATCTTGGTATGCAGAGGCTTACCCCTCACAACATGACCTCCCATGCCACTCTCCACATCTATACTTTGCCGCCTACTGCAAGAAGCAGGGGATTTTGGCCCCATTTCTTCGCTGCCAAGTAGCTGCTGACTGCCCTCCTCAAATTGTTCATCCTCACTATATAGTGGCGCTGAGCCCAGACCACATAGTAGATCTCTGGCTGAGGGAACCGGATGTGACAGAGGCGGGTTGCGGACAGGTGAGGGCCGCTGACCCGCTCCCGGGCTATGCTAACTAAGGGTTGTGTCTGACGATCCCACCAACTCTTGGCTGGGGTTGTCAGATGTCATCTGGGAGGAAGTGGATGACCTAGTCAACCAATCAAGAACCCTTGGGTTGCTAGTCAGCACACAGCCGCTAGATGACACCGACAGTTGTGGCCTCACCGAATGACCCCTGCTGCGATGACCCCTTGCTGTGCTGCGACCTGGGCCTGCTCCAGGAATGTTTGTGCCACTGCCACCCGCAGGTGAAGAGCCTGCCACCTCTCTGTCTGACATACTGTTTGTTCTAAAATGTACAGACTCTATTTGATGAAGATATCTGTATATGATAAATACACACCCTGTATTTGACTCCAAATGAACCCAGTAACAAGCTTGGGTATCCCTTGGATATAAACTGCGCTCCAAAAATGGCCAGGAAAATTTACTTGTATGTGCCGTTTAAAAACACTGTATATTTTACTGAATGTAAAAGCACAAACAGGCTTAATTAATCTTCGGTTGTGAATTATGCTACAGGAAAAATATCTTTTTTGGCAGTGAAAAAGACGGTTTCTTTTAGTGACCACAACAGCAGAACAACGCTTAATTAACCCCTGGATGTAAATTGCGCCAAAGAGTTGAGCAACCAAAAACTACCAGCTTTGTATCATGTTATAATGGCGTGTATTTTACCGTACAGAACAACAGAAAAACTTGTAATTACCCTTCTGTTATGAATTATGCTACAGGAAAAATGTCTTTTTTGGCTGTGAAAAAGACGGTTTCTTTTAGTGACCACAACAGCAGAACAACGCTTAATTAACCCCTGGATGTAAATTGCGCAAAAGAATTGAGCAACCAAAAATGAAGTGGTATTTGTATTATAAAAACGCTGTTTCTTTAAATGAATACAACAGGAACAGGCTTAGATAACCCTTGGATATTCAATGTGCTGTGAGCAGATAGCATTAAAATGTATATGCAGCTGCATTGGACGCACACTGGACTTCAGTTCCAATACCCCACAAAATCAGAATTAGAACGTTAAGAGAAGCAGTCTCTGAGACAAGACACCCCCCAAAAATCGCTGTATAAAAATGAGTTCTTTAGTAAGAGATATCATTAGCAGCCATGGCAGCACCTTCCCTAATCAGTACAGTGAAAGCGGTATGAGCTCCCAGCGTCACGCCCAGACTTATATAGTGCGGTGATGTCACAGAATCCCGCCGGTCTCTGATTGGCTTAATCTCTGCACATGTCATGCAGGCTATGCCCTTCTTCCTCCCAGAGTTCTTTGCCCCATGTAATGCCATGTGCTCGCAGCTATTTTATCAATCAAAAGCACGCTTCGTTCATGCGAAGTACCCCAAACTTCGACTTTGTTCAGAACCAAAGTTTTCCTGAAATTCTAAACGAAGTCCACTTCGTTAGAATCAATTCGCCCAGCTCTAATTATGTCATCAAAGAGGTCTTCAGAAAATGGATTATCCCCAGTGGTGGGTACATGAGTTGACATTTGGGCTGCCTTCGCTTCATGTTGGACGTATGCTGACGATGATGATGACGACATTTGTGGCCATGACTGGGAGGACGAGGAGGTAAGACTGCTGGATGCAGGTTGCGTTAACCCCTGAAGAACAGATTGGCGATGCTGTTCGTTACCGAGATTCACAGGGCACCGCCCCAGTGATGACTGGCGGTCCCACAACAGACGATGCGGTGGTTTGCGTGTTGTCCCCAGCACTGGAAGGAGCACCTTCTCTTGTACCTCTACCTCCATGTCCTACACCCCTCTTTGCTCGCTTACCACCTGTAATTCACTCCATGTTCAGAAAGATAAAAATTAATATATTGGTATAGAAAAGTTTTTCAGTCTCGTATTGAGAAACTGTACTGCAAAGACAGCAGATCACAGAGATTCTTAAATCCCTCTAATTTCCAACAGCTACCTAGGATTAGAAACAGAATTGTTTCTATCGAATACCTGTGAAATGTGGTCTGGTGGAAGAACCGTAAGACCAAATCAACAGTGTTCTTCCTTCAGTCCTAGGGATTTACAACTGCCCACTAGGACTAGGAATTGATAATTTTCAACAAATAATCATACAAGTGCGCTATCTGCCTCAAACTGAGATGCACCGAGTGCAATAAAACTATTTATATACGGATGAGAAATTGCTTTTTTTGCAGCAATGACAAACGAGAACAGTTACTAGAGAATTTTTTTATCAAAATTGGCGTACAACGTGGCTATTTGAAAAAAACTGGGGCCACACAACGTGCAATACAGCTATTTAAAAGTTATACAGATGAGAAAATGCTTTTTTTGCACCAATTAAATACACCAACAGCTACTAGAAAATTTCTGTATCCAAATTTAAGTACAAGGTGGCTCTTTGAACAAAACTGGGACGCACCACGTGCAATACAGCTATTTAAAAGTTATGCAGATACCAAAAGGCGTTTTTTGCACCAATTAAATACACCAACAGTTACTAGAAAATTTCTGTATACAAATTTAAGTACAAGGTGGCTCTTTGAACAAAACTAGGTCGCAGAACATGCAATACAGCTATTTAATAGTTATACTTTTAAGAAAAGGCGGTTTTTGCACCAGGAAATACACGAACAGTTACTAGAAAATTTCTCTATCCAAATTTAAGTACAAGGGGGCTCTTTGCAAACAACTGGGCCGTACCACGTGCAATAAGCTATTTAAAAGTTACATGTATGAGAAATTGCGTTTTTTGCAGCAATGACAAACCAGAACAGTTACTAGAAATTTTCTGTATCAAAATTGGCATACGACGTGGCTATTTGAAAAAAAACTGGGATGCATAAAATAAAAGGTACAATTTCACCTCAGGTGCGAGGTGTGCTGGCCAAAAAGTGTAAAAAAATTTCATTTCAATGCAGGTTCAAAGCAGAGTTGGGACTGCACATTATGCACCGTCCTTTCCAAAGCCTGTCTGTCTGTCCGCCCCCTCCATGGCTGGACATTGAAATTCTCTAATCTACCTATATTCTAATGTTCACAGCTAAAAGCATAGTTGTATGTATGATTAAAAATAAGAACTGTGTCTCTGAGCTGAGCTGTATTGAGAGAGACGCAGAACACGTCTTGCTCTAATGTTAGACACTGAAAGACTGATGTTGAACAGAAAACGCTTGTCTATGCAAAGCGAGGTCATGTGATTTTTCCAGCCAATGAGATCCATACATCACAAAGTGGTGACGTTGTACATCTTCCTCACCCCACTCTATCCTCGGAGCTGATTGGCTGACCGCCAAAATGACAGGAAACGCTGAAAATGGTGCGATAGTAATTATCTGTAAGATTGTCACCTAAAATATCGCATGATCCGATATGTCTAAAAACCGTGCCGATTTCAACTTTGTTGATTATTGTGATGAAAACAGCCTAGTCCGCCGGCCCTCTTGAGGGACGACGGCTTGACTTGGGGTGTATCTCGACATTGCGCTGCCCTCTAGGGGGTGCACAAGGTCAGCCAGATACGGTTCCACTGTTAACCCCTGCTGCGTGTGGATGTTCCTGGAACTGCTCTTAGGTACCCCCCTCCATGGATCAACGGAAGAGCCAACCCTGGCTCCTGCTTATATCTGTGAGGGGACAGCCCACGTGGCAGCCCCCTACACACCCCTGGGACGGTCTATGAACTCCTCCCACTCAGGTCATGCCGTTTCTGATACAAACCCAAAAATGGACTATAACTTGGCAGGGCATTGGCACAGAACCGAGCCGGTAGCACCATCAGAACCGGCATGACCTGAGTGGGAGGAGTTCATAGACCGTCCCAGGGGTGTGTAGGGGGCTGCCACGTGGGCTGTCCCCTCACAGATATAAGCCGGAGCCAGGGTTGGCTCTTCCGTTGATCCAAGGAGGGGGGTACCTAAGAGCAGTTCCAGGAACATCCACACGCAGCAGCCATGCCACATACGCCCCCCGTGTAGGCCCAAAGGTAACTTGACCAATTTTAACTGCCCTCTGTCTGTAATCCATGCTTGTATTTGCAACTCTCTCTTACCTGTATATTATTATCCTTTTGCATACACTTGTCTAGTGTGCCCTCCAAGGCTAATTAAATCTATAAACTTTAATCTGAGTTAGTCTGTCTTGATCAACGGCCTCACACGCCTTGTGCTCGGTCTATAGTATATAGCTACCCAAGGGTTGGTTCCTGACCCTGCTATAAGTCGGTAACGGACCGGTCTTATAACTAAACGAGAGAACTGGTGGCAGCATTGTTTGTCTCCCTGTGCCAGCGTGGGCAGGGGTTAACAGTGGAACCGTATCTGGCTGACCTTGTGCACCCCCTAGAGGGCAGCGCAACGTCGAGATACACCCCAAGTCAGGCCGTCGTCCCTCAAGTGGGCCGGCGGACTAGGCTGTTTTCGTCACAATTATAATCGCTCATCCCTAATAATTAGACCAAATTACAATAACTCTTCTTAACCCCATCGTAGCTGCTCTATAATGTGATGCTTACAGCTGCTGGCTTAAACTGCCACCACACTTTTAGCAACTATGCCAGAAGCAGCAGCACAGTTATTTACCTGTGTTATACAGACTTTACATTAAGACTGTTTAGAAAATTGCTTAATTTTTTAGTT
The DNA here is from genome assembly GCA_025379985.1 of Phyllomedusa bahiana. Taxonomy (NCBI): domain Eukaryota; kingdom Metazoa; phylum Chordata; class Amphibia; order Anura; family Hylidae; genus Phyllomedusa; species Phyllomedusa bahiana. The sequence goes on along the minus strand of JAODAL010029828.1, from coordinate 26,018 downwards.
AGCAAGCAAATGACCAAAAGAACCAGTACATAGCATTAGAGATTATAAGAAGTGACAGTTTTTGTCAGGTTGTATTTACACGTTGTGTTGTAATATATTTTTTTTTTTTTGCCTTGAAACTGCAGTAAATATATGATTCCTTAGGATATGTTCACACAATGGATTTGGATCCTGATTTTGAATTGTTTTCAGCGCTGAATTTGCCTCAGAATCTGCATCAAATCCAACTATAAAATGCCCATGTTGGATGAATTCCAATGTAACCCTGCGCCATATTTCATCCAACACTAGTTTTAGTAGTGTTAGGTTTTACAAGGTTATTTTCCTGTGCTTATTGTAAGCACTGTAAAATAAGTGACATCATTTCATTGAGGCGGTTTCCTCGAGTCCCATCTTGTATATGGAAGACAAAAAATCTGCTTCAGAAAATCAGTGTTGTATCCTCGCCTGAAATCCGTGCTTACAATATTTCAGTGTCTGAATCTCTTATGTAAACATTCCCTTACAAAGAGGAGGTTTAAAACCTTAACTTGCAAAACCACATTTAAAACAATAAAATACCCTGATTCCTCCTGATGTGCATCTCATCCTAAGATCCTTCCTTCCCTGTGTTCTGATGTTTCCCTCTACAACTGATTGCTTCTATTCACGTTACAGTTTACGTGTTTTCTATACAAATATTGCAGCATAAAAGTAAAAATGTTCACATACACAAGTAGCTGTTCTACTTCCGCAGGCCTATTACTCATATTATTAGAGTATTATTAGTTACCTGTTGTATCATTAACCTGTATGTGATTTGTGATACTATTCTCATTTCTTGTACAAGGTTCCAACATGTCTTTGAACAATTACAATTCAGTTGATTCTCTTGGAGTCACATGGATCCTACCAGGAGGAAACGTAGATTATTATATAGTCAGTCTAATAGGAGCCATCAATAGCACAAGGCAAATCTATGGCACACAAGTGAATTTCACAGGATTACTACCAGGCAGAGAATATACAGTCACTGTACAGACGGTCAGTGGGCCGAACACCCAGGCATCTGCTCCAGTGACAGAAGCCACATGTGAGTATCATTAGATTACAAAACACTGACTCCCTGCACTGGATTGTGAATCAGAAACTGAAGTTTATTATTGTTGAGAAGAAAATATATGGCAAAAACTTCCGTCACACTGTTTGGAATTAATTATCTCCTCCCGAAGTCTTGAGAACTATCTGGCTTACAATCACAAATATATTGGTATAAAATTATTTCTAATATCCTGTTCTGATAATTCTAAGAATTGTTTTTCATAGTTTTTCCTTAGAATTTATGCAACATAAAGATATTCTCATCCAACTTATAACAAGCAGTCAGCTTACAATAACAAATATGTTGGCACAAAGTTATACTGTCAAAACTGTCAAAACATAGGGCGGGAGACTCAAACAGCAAAAAACACTCTTTTTATTATTTATGCATCTTAATGGTGCATATGAACAGTAGTTCTCCAAAAGAGTCATTGAGATCTGTGATAGTCCTGTTTAGACCCTATCAAATCTCATGCTGTATATGTCCAACTCCTGACTTGTATTTCTATACTCCTGCACAGATCCAACTCAACCAAGAAACTTGACCATTAATACAGTTGGCACAAACAACCTGACATTATCCTGGATGGAGCCAGTAAATATGACTGGTGTGAATAAGTCCTATAATATAAACTATGGGTATTCTTCAATCACTTGGACACTGACAAGTAACACAACAAATATCACCCTTCAGAGTCTGACACCCGGGACTAATTACACTATAGCTGTGGTCACAGTCGGAGTCCGGGGATATCGAAGTTTACCTGTCAGCACGTCTGTCTATACAAGTAGGTTTATCTATCCAGTATCTAAACTGTAATGTAGCTGCCGAGTGTGACAGAGGCAGAGATAGACACAGAGAGACCCTGCTGAAATCTCTAGTAAGTGTTATATCTCACCCCCAGAATGGAGTCACAGCTTGTCTGCTTATTACTGCTATATAATACCCCACATTCTGCTTCTGAGGGTGCAGAGAAAAAAAGGAAGCGGTATCCCCATTTAGTGTGTGTGTGTACTGTGCAGTGTATGGGAGACATCATATCAACTAGCAGGGCTGGCACGAGGCATTTTGATACCCTAGGCAGGTAATGCCAGTGGTGCCAACCCTCCACACTGCCTACACTCTCCACAGCTAGGTGAAAAGGAAAAAAGACACACTTCCAACTGTTGTATTTCGGTACAAAAATATGCTGTGTATGAAAGAATAAATACAAATCGCTATAAAGACATTTTCCTATTGGTGACACCTCTAAATAATGGTTGTATAGTCACCACATATTCCGCTACACAAGCATCAAACATTATCTCCATAGTGTTACTGCACAAACCAGTATACCAAGACCAATACTATCAATTATACCGCAATACAAATACCACATAATACTGACACATTACAACCACATATCACCATCACTTAGTAACTGAATAATACCACCACACCATGACCACATATCACCACCACATAGTGACTGTATAATACCATCACATAACATCACCACATAGTAACTGAATAATACCACTACCTCATAACCACACATGACCACTGCATTGTGACTGAATAATACCACAACACCATGACCAGATATCACCACCACATAGTGACTGAATATTACCATAACACTATAATCACATATCACCACCACATGGTGACTGAATAATACCACAACACCATAACCACATATCACCACCACATAGTGACTGAATACCACCGCATAGTGACTAAATAATACCACAACATCATGACCACATATCACCACCACACAGTGACTAAATAATACAGCCACATCATGATCACATATCATCACCACATAGTGACTGAATAATGCCACCACATCATGACCTCTTATCACGCCCACAAAGTGATTGAACAATACCACCACATCATGACTTAATGATATCACAACATCATGACCACACATCAACACCACATAGTGAATGAATAATGCAACAACATCATGACCACATATCACCACCACAAATTGACTGAATAATACCACCACATTGTGACCACATATGACCACTACAGAAAGCTGTGATATTACAATCAAGATAAACTCTGTTACATCTGTACCACCATACAGCTCCTGAATATAAACAATTATACCACTACTACCAATATTCCAGCAATAGAGTGAACATATAATGGTAGATACCAGTCATACCAGTTTGCTGACATATAAGTGACTTGAAGGAGACGTTTTCTACCAGTGGTGTAATTCACTTTTATTTTCTTCTCCATCCGATCCAGACCTCCATGCTGACTTCTCCAAGCCACTACTTGTCCCTGTAGAATTTACCACACAAACATATGAGGCACTTGGACTGTGACAAGTAACACAACAAATGTCACCCTTCAGAGCTCAATATGAGGTGATAGGTGGAGATAACTGGGCTTCGGGGTCATAGGTGGAGATGAAGAGGCTGTAGGGTGATAAGTGGAAGGGGGCTATAGGGTGATGGGTGGTGGTGAGGGGGCTATAGAGTTATAGGTTGAGGTAAGAGGGCTATAGAGTAATAGGTGCAGGTGAGGGGCTATAGATGGCTAGGTAGAGGCGAGAGGGCTATAGTGTGATAGGTGGAGGTGAGGGGGCTAAACAGTGATAGGTGGAGGTGAGGAGGCTATAGAGTGATAGGTGGAGGTGAGGGGGATAAACAGTGATAGGTGGAGGTAGGGGGCTATGGGATAATCAGTAGAGGTAAGGGGGATATGGGATGGTAGGTGGAGATGAGGGAGCTATACAGTGATAGGTGGAGGTGGTAGGGTTTTCAAGGGGTGATAGGTAGAGGTGGTGGGGTGTTTATGGAGTGACAGGGGGGGGAAGAAGGCTATAGGGTGATAGATGGGGGTATAAAGACTATGGGGTAATAGGTGGGGGTAAAAAAAACTATGGGGTAATAGGTGGGGGTAAGGGAGGAATGGGTTAATAAGTGGAGATGAGGCCTATGGGGTGATAGGTGGAGGTAGGGTGAGTATAGAGTAATTGGTGGAGGATTATGGGGAGATCGGTGTAGTTGAGGGGGCTATACACTGTAGAGCTGGGGGCCTGGGGCCCACAGGGGGGTTGATCTTGGGGGCCCACCCTACAAATACTGTACATGAAAACTGTGTTGTAAACGATGCAATACCAAGTGAGTCACATATCTGTCTGTCTCACACATCAGTCTCACCTGTCTGTGTATATGGTTACGATGAAAGGGGTATTAAAGTATAAAATTTCTTTTTATAGATATAATTTTACATTATTCATCATTTACTTTTGTTTCATCTGATCGTGAATGTATTTTATTATAAGAATGTTTATGAAAACGTTTTTAATGTTTTTTTTAATGTTTGTACATATAAATGACATAAGGATGCAGGTTTTATGCAAAACATGTGTTACGAGTCGCCCAGCGGCCAACATGCCGGGTCGCGGTATGCACTGCTGGGGACAAGGGGGCGCCATGTGCATGTCGGGCTGAAGGGCGACTCGCATACTTACCCGGCCACACTTCTGCTTCCCCGCATGTTCCTGTTGGCCGTGACACGTCCACGCTTTCTAGGGCGCACGTGCGGCAGCTCTCTTAGATTTAAAGGGTCAGCTTGCCGGTAATTGGTTATTGCCAGGCGCTGACCCTATATATCCGGGATTCTTCCACCACTTCCCTGCCGGATCTAGAGTGCCACGTGCCTACAAAGAAAGCATTCCTGAGAGTCCTGTTGCCATACCATGTACCGAATCTCTTGCCTTCGTTCCTCCGACCACGAACCTTTACCGTCTGTCCTGACCCTTCTGCCTGTCCCCAACTACAAGTTTGTCTGACGATTTTGTACGACGCCATACCTCGGCCGCCACTGCAGGCAAGTCGTGCCAGTGGTGGTGACGTGGGATTTGCTTGCCGCAGCAAGTCCAACCAGCTTTGTGGCAAGCTCTGGTAAAAATCAGCAGCCTCTTAGACTCCGCTACCTGGTGCGGGTTACCCCATCACCTGCAGTGGTACAGCGGATCCACTACTTCAGTCGTCACAACATGTTTCACATGCACAGTCAGAGAAACTGTAGCTCTTTGAATACATTTCCTTTTTAAATAGAAATGAGTCGTAGAAATACTCAGACCTAACGAAGTGTCCATTATAAGATACGAAATGCGTTGTCTGTGACGCTTTCAAGAGAAATAAATTGAACCATTTACACAAGGTACCAGCGCCGAAATGTTTCTGTGGTTCAATCTTTCATCGTAAGTCGGATTAAGGAGAGTGCTGAGCGTGAGAGTGCTGAGCGTGCTCAGTCTCCGCTCCTGTGTTACAGGCAGAGGTATGCTCCCTAGGTGATCGTCTACCTTTGCCTACCTGTCACCACGGCCATGTCAACTAGTCCCCATCCACTATCTCAGTAACAACTGACGATTATAGCTAGAGCCTGCTGAGAGGAAAACTGATGCAAAATGTCATAGCCATATTCAATGTTGGACTGAAGTTCCTTGAACCCACCAGAGGAAATTATTCTACGCACCCACCCTCTATACAGGACATGTACACGGTCACTTTCAAGTATTCTTTGTAAGATGCCTTTAATGTAACCATTTCACATGCAGGGTTTATTAGGGGATCAGATGACTGTTCTAAAGTCAGCTCCAAATTGTCTTCTTCCGGACCTTTGGAAGACTGAAATCTTAGGTGTACATTATTGTTATAAGAGCTAGAGCCCACTGGAAAATCCTTGTGTACTCTGGTGGGCCAGTCTGACCCTGTACAAGTTACATAATGGTCAGAAGTAAAAACCTGCCAATCGGGGGAGAGTTGAATGGCTACTATACGTGTTAGATTGTGGGCAAAAAATTTTCAAGTGTGTATTAACCCCTAAAATGGAAGGGGAGAATAGAGCTAAAAAGAGCAAACTCTCTGAGCTGACAGAAGACAAAAGCGGTGTACTTTTAGCAACTATGCCATTAGCAGCAGCACAGCCAGCTATGTACAGGAGTTTTACAGACTTTACATGAAGACTGCTTAGAAAGTTACTTAATTTTGTAGTTAGCAAGCAAATGACCAAAAGAATCAGTACCACTTTTATAGCATTAGAAATTATAAGAAGTAGAATAAAAAGGCAACAGTTTTTATCAGGGTTTATTTACATGTTGTGCTGTTTTTTGCCATGACTCAGGGCACTGCCGGCTTATGATGAATGACCCAAAGCAAACCCATTACCCAGTGGCACCCCACCCCCAAATCCCAATACCTTAAAAGAAAACTCTACAATTAGGTTGAATTAAATGGCCACAGCAGCAAAGCACATTCGAAACACAAGCCCAACTTTTGCCCCCCTCCTTGATGGGGAACTTTCAACGGAACCTCTGCTGTGGCCGGCACTGTAGGCCCCCCTTCTGACTGCCCATAACGTACAGATGCCATAACCCCAAGCGTGTGCTGTGGGCCTTCCAGCCGCTAAACTGGATCCCAGACGACGGTCGTCTTGCTCTTGGTTCCCGCTGTCTGGAGGTTGGCTGGAAACGGAAATGGAGGATAATCTGGAGCTGGACCATGTGGGTTGTCCAGGGGTCTCCTCAATTGAAAGTTGCTGCGGCATCCACACAATTGGGGAAGCGTCCAGGACCACATTGCTTGGGCCAACACCGCGCCATCCGCTGCCTCTGTCCCTCAAACCTCCGTGCGATGCAGGGCCCAAAGTCCCCATGTGGTCCTCTCCACCACCTAGCAGGCCCCCTAGTTGGAACATCACCCAGGTGGCCTGCCACATGGGAGGGAGTAGATGGGACAGGAGGAACAGCAGGCCCCACACACATATGGTGAAGCGAGGTCTGCCGCCCTCAGCTGAGCTCGGGTGCATGTCCAGATTCCTTCTAGCACCAAACCCTCTGCCAGGTGCTCTAGACCACGGGGCTCGTGATGAAGGGTTTCCTTCTACAAGTGATTTCTTGTTTTCACAATTTGAGTATTTTCTATACAAATTTTGCTGTATAAAACTTTGAATGTTCTCATAGCAAAAAAGTATCTGTTCTCCTGCTGCAGGCCTATTACTGATATTATAAGAGAGTTACCTGTTGTATCACTAACCTGTCTGTGATATTATCCTCAGTTCCTGCACAAATTTCCAGCATCTCTCTGAACAATTACAATTCGGTTGACTCTCTTGGAGTCACATGGATCTACCCAGGAGGAAACCTGGATTATTATGTCGTCAGTCTAACAGGAGACATCAATAGCAGAAGGCAAATCTATGGCAGAGAAGTGAATTTCACAGGATTACTACCAGGCAGAGAATATACAGTCACTGTACAGACGGTCAGTGGGCCGAACACCCAGACATCTGCTCCAGTGACAGAGGCCACATGTGAGTATCATTAGATTACATTACACTGACTCCCTGCACCGGCTCATATAGGGGTGACCCAAGCAGGAGAACCTCCTCTATAATATCTATTTACTCTAATGGAGCATATGGACAGAGGACATGTTTTAGATATGGGATAGTCAACACTACCCCATAAAATCCATGCTTGTATTTCTATCCTCCTGCACAGATCCAGCATACAACCATCCACCATGATATCCCTATACTCAATTTTACAACTTTTAACTTTTACAACTTGTATCCAACTTTTAACTTACATTTCTATCCTCCTTCGCAGATCCAACCCAACCAAGATACTTGATCATTAATACAATTGGGACAAACAACCTGACATTATCCTGGATGGAGCCAGTAAATATGACTGGTGTGAATAAGTCCTATAATATAAGTTATGGGAATTCTTCAGGCACTTGGACTGTGACAAGTAACACAACAAATATCACCCTTCAGAGTCTGACACCCGGGACTAATTACACCATAGCTGTGGTCACAGTCGGAGTCCGGGGGTATCGGAGTTCACCTGTCAGCACCTCTGTCTATACAAGTAGGTTTTTATTTCCTGTATCAAAACTGTAATTTCTATATAATAACTGTCTTAAGTTATCAGCATAAATTCTGAAATAATTTTACTTTTTAATTAGCTTTATCTTTACCATATGATCTGTATGTAGTGTCATTCTGAATTCTGATAATCACTACAATACATTTTAACTTAGGTTATGACCCTATAATTGCCACTTGCTCTGTGAACGGTGGCTTATAGTTTGCTATGAGCCGACCTCAGACAATGGAGAGATGGCAATTATTGTGCAGCTCTCCCCATTCTCTTCTATGGCACTTCCGAATATAGCAGAGCGAGTGTGCTCCAGTGTATTCAGAATCTTTATAGATATGAATAGGCGAGAGCTGTGCAAGCGCAGCCCTCTCCCCACCCACTGAGGTCGGCTCATAGCAAACTACAAGCTGGCCTTCAAATGGGACTTTGGCAAGTGGCAAAACCCTCTTAAGGTTGCACCTGCTAAACCCTTGTACAACTTGTAGGAAGCATTTTGCGGCTTAAGCATCCTTTGTTCAATATCCATATTGAACACACAGCCAAACTTTATTCTATGTGCTATTACGAATTTTCCCATTCCAAATATGTAAATTGTTTTTATGTTTTAGCATTTTTGCACATAAAAAAAATGTTTTGTCACGCATATCGCCGGAGGACATAGAAGACTGTGAGCGTTGCTGCTGCCACTAGGCGAGAACACTAAGGGACCCTTGTATAATAACTGTCTAAAACTGTCTTTGCTGCCCATAGCAACCAGAGCTCCCCTTTCATTTCACATAGTGAAATGACAGAAAAATTGGATGTTATTTATTCAAAAACACAACAAGGCCATACTCACAGCTCAATGACTGGACTATAGACTGAACCCAGTAGGAAGCAACACAAGCCCCTGTGCTACTTGGGAAAGATAAACAGGTGCAGGCAATTGCTGAGCATTAGCTCACACCCCTCACCACTAGGGGGACAATTAGATGATATAAAACTGCACATTGAATTGATACCTGTTAACACCAGTATAAAGAAAAGCCACAGTATAATACATGGGGAGATTGCCCAAATGCAAAAATACCAATATGACAACCACTCACAGCCTTCTATGTATGAGGGGGTTGGCTGCTGGAATTATAATTGCATATAGATAAGGCGATACAAAGGGGCCATTTATACAGACATGTGTGGTGCACCATGCTGGCTTACAGCCAGACGCCTCTACTATTCGATTGGGCGTGCTGCCCAGCACTTTTTAGGTGTCCAACACAAAATCTTCATCTATATGCAATTATAATACCAGCAACCACCCCCTTCATACATAGAAGGCATGTGAGTGACTGTTCTATTGGTATTTTTGCATTTGTGCAATCTCTTCATGTATTATACTGTGGCTTTTCTGCAGACTGTTGTGAACATGTATAAATTCAATGTGCAGCTTTTTATCATCTAATTGTCCCTATACTGGAGGGGTGTGTGAGCTTCTGCTCATCAATTTCCTGCACCTGTTATATTTTTCCCAAGTAGCACTGGGGCCTGTGTTGCCTCCTACTGTGTTCAGTCTATAGTCTAGCCATAGAGCTGTAAGTATGGCCTTGCTGTGTTTTACACTTCACATTCCGCTCTGAAAAAATTTAAGGGGAACTCTGAATGATTGCTATGGGCAACAATGAAAGTTTTAGACCCAGGCAGGTCTCAAGCGTGTCCCCCTAAAGCTCGATTCACATCTGCATAGAATGTTCCAGTGCAGAGGTGAAAACGGAAGCCATGGGATCAGTATCACAATGGACACCCACAGCGCTCGGCAGGTGCTATTAATTACAATGGGTCTGTGGGGTTTCAGCCATGTTGTCCATCGCTGAGACAGAAAAAATAGCACAGGTTCCGAAATGAACCTCCAACGCAGATGTGAACCAGTCCTAAGATTAAAGTTCCCTTCTGCAAACTGAGCCAAGCAGTTTTAGCTTAGTGTCCATAAGATGCAGACAGGAGCTGCTTAGCAGGTCTGCTGCATGTTTATTTCAGTTTTTTGGTGTTGTTGCTGCAGGTGGTGATGGAGTTCACTCTCCTCACCTTTCGTTGATGCTTGTCAGGCTGGAAAATGTTACAAAACCCTCGATAAAGAGATTGGACTCCTTCAATCCATAGAAAGACAGATTGTGTGGAAATGGAGAAAATTCAATACCATTATTTACCTTCCCAGGAGTGATTGAACAACTGAGATCACGCCAAGGGCAAGGTGTATGAGAGACAGCAAGGTCGAAAGCAACCCAAGATAACTTCTAAGCAACTAAAGGCCTATCTTACATTAGCTAATGAGGAAGACACTAAACAATAATGTTTGCATGTTAGGAAAGCTGCTGCTCTCCAAAAGAACATTGTAGCCCATTTACAGTTTGCTAAGAATCAACTGAACAAGCCAGAAGGTTTTTGGAACAGTGTTTTGTGGGTGGATGTGCCAAAATACTCGTTATGTTTGAAGTATGGACAACACTGTCTTCCAGAATATGAAAACCTCATGCTATCTACGTAACATGATGGTGATGGTGGTAGTATCATGGTTTGCCCCAGTCTTACTGCATCTGCTTGCCACCACTGATGGAACTATGTATTCTGAATTATATCAGCAAATTCTTAAAATGTCAGCTCAACTATTTTTGAACTGAATCTCAAGAGAACATGGGTCAAGCGTCAATACAACATCCCTAAGCACAGAGGTTGTTCTACCAAAGAATGGTTAAAAAAATAATAAAACTAAAGGGGTTTTCTCACCATGTAGTTTCACAGCGTCACAGGCAGCTTCAGACTCTGGTCAGGTTGTGGGTGGTTCTATAGTAGTGATTACAGTAATACATTTAAATCCTCTATAACTTGCTGAGCATTGTAGCCAGGTCAGGTTCAGGTGTGAAGTCAAGGCAGTTGTCAGACATAAGGACCGGTCAGGAACAGAGCAAAGATTCTTCAACTTTGTTTACCCTGTAGTGATGAAGACTTGGAACCCATGAGGCAAGAACCAATCTTCCCTAGAGGAATATTTAATTCCTCACCCCAAAGTTGCCATCAGACTGGATATTGTTTAGTAGGAAGTAGTTATCTAAGCCTTGGAGCTTTCACCTGTTCCTGCTGTCTCCAACTCCTCAGGCATCTACTCCAAAGTCACAGTTCTCATGGTTCTCATGGAGATTGAATCCTTTTTTCTTCATATGGCGGGAGCACCTCCTTTGTCTTTTGAGGGGGTTTTACATGAAATACTTTTTGTAGTGACCATTTATATAATTATATGAATTAATTATTTTTTTCAATTTAACCATGTAGGCAAAGGTAAAAAAAAAAAAGTCTATTACCAAGTACATTGCTGCTCTGATTTTCCTACATTTCAGAGTTAGAACAGTTCTTATATCTTGCTTGTTTACAGAATGTTTTCTAGGTTGCCAACCACTTCTCTCTACTCTAGCAGGCTTGAAATTACTCCCTGCTGTGTCTTGTCAGAGTTTTTATGTTTCTTAGTGACAAATTTTAATCCTTTAGAACTCTGTAGCTTTCTGCATAGATATATAGCGGATATGGTGCTTCTTAAAAACACTTCTTCTTTTTATTACTTCAGATGCCAGCAGCCGAGCAGAACTGAATGCACCCTGTGCGAAGTTTCGGGGATAGGAAGGGGAGGAAATATCCCCGAAATTTCACACAGGGTGCGTTCAGTTCTGCTCGGCTGCCAGCATCTCTTTGGGTCACCTATATGGGAGCAGTGATATGAACTATAGATGAACGGCAAAAAAGGAGCCGCACCAATTCACTTGTATGCGTTCTTTGTTAATGCTATATGGACATGCTGCTGTGAATTTGTGGTTTAATGTCTTTTATGAGATTTAAGTAATAAAAAGAAGTGTTTTTAAGAAGCAACATATCCGCTATATATCTATGCTCTGCAGTGGTGGGATTGGAAGACCCGTTTATAGGATTGGTTGCACAGATTTACTCAAGTTTTATCTTCTGCTTAATATAGTGAATTTAGCCCCGGTTTATTTTGGTCTGACTATTTATTTTGCTCTGTAGCTTTCTGTCCTGCTGTTAAAATCCCTCCATCACCAAGGTCCCTCTAACAGGATTAGCTAGGAACAGCAGAGCTGAAATGTCAGTTACTGCTATAGAACTCACTACATGCTAAACAGGAATTGGGTCCCTGAAACTGTACAAAAATACACATTCTGAACAGGAAGTGACAGCCTGAAGCTATAGAACTGCCCATAGCCTGAACAGGAAGTAAGAGCATTAAGCTGAAGAACCCACCACAGCCTGAAGAGGAAGTGGAAGTCTGAAGATGAAGAACTGCCCACAGCCTGAACAGGAAGTAGGAGCCTGAAGCTGTAGAAACTTCCACAGTCTGAACAGGAAGTGTAAGCCTGAAGCTGTAGAACCATCCACAGCCTGAACAGGAAATGGGAGGCTTAAGCTTGCTGTGAAGAGTAGGCTTTGTGGAGCAGCCTGATTTGAAAACCCCATTAATAAACATATGGAGTAAAATAATCAACAAGGAAGATAATCAACAAGGAAAGAAATAAATTACCATTTTTGTGCTGCCATAGGCTATCCTGGTAACTTACATCCTTGGCTCAGTCTATTTCGTGGGTGATCTGGGTATCTGACCACTGGGTCTTCCAGCAATTGCACCTCTGGGGCCTGTGCCTATTTCCAGAACATGGCTCCACCAACCCCAAGTTCTGGCATCAAACCCTGTTCTGGACCTAGATGCGGGTCCTAGGAGTAGGAATAATCCCTTAATAAAATAAGTGATATAAAATGTATCTGACATTGTCTAATAAGTAACTTTTATCTATGATCTTTCCGCAGGTCTGCCAGATCAGCCTTACAGCATTCAAACTAGTGGGACAGCATCCAATGGATCAATGGACATCACTTTCTTGCCATTTGATAGTTCGGCTGGACCCATGGTGGCTTATGCTGTCGTAATAACAACAGAGATGAATGGTATGAGGAATAGACATAAAGTATTGCTAGCTGTTGTTGGATGTAGGACAACCCATTTGCGTGCTTTATTGGGTTGTATGGTGGAAATAGAGGGATTCCCCATGAATAGAGCTATTGCCTATGAGTCAAGGCAGAGAGCAGCTGCAAAAGCAGAATAGATGTTTCTCAGAAGGGCGGGGCCAATACAAATACACCCCAACATGGGTTTTCTGGACCTTTCTAGATGGGACTGTGGCTGAAATGGGTATTCCCCTTTCATTGATTAGCTTTAAACATGTAGGCAAAGGTAAATAAAGACTATTTACAAATACATTGCTTTTCTGATTTCACTCCTCTTCAGAGTTAGCAGTAAATCTTATCTCCTGCTTTTGCACACAAGCTTCCTTTGTTTCCGTCCACCTCTCTCTGCTCCTACAGGCTGTAGTAGTGGTCAGGATGATGACTCACTCCCTGCTCTGTTCCTTATCTTAAAGGGGTTTTGCCACGATGTAATGTTGACGTGAGATCCTGCAAAATGGGTATTTAATCACTTTTCTAAATATATGTAATTAAAAAAGTGAAGCCTGTGAGAGCTGCAGCATTGCTCATTCCCCCTTAGTTTCCTGAAAGTTGACATTAGACACGACCAGGACACTGACAGGAGCTGATCTGGCTGCGCTTGCGTGTTTGAACTTCTTATCTGATGACAGGTAACATGAAGGAGCTTGCAAGGGGCTGGGGAGAAATGTGCAGTGCATGAGGCTCTCTGCTGTATAGAAAATCCACTGATTGTAATGTAATTATTTGAATAAACTTTGCAGACGCTCCCTGGTTCCTCGATCTCTGCTCACCCTCCTCTCTCTCACTCCTGCAGCCGTTCATGACTCAGCATGCTTTGTTTATCTTCTCTCCTGAGCAGATAAGAGGTAAAGAACTCACTTCATGGCAAAACCCCTTTAAGACAGAGCTTGTTTGCATTGCCTGCTGACAAGCTCTAACCCTTTCGAGCACTGTAGCCTTAGGGACTACAGATTACATCTTCCTGCACTGATGTCACTGCAACGGGTTCAGCTGGGAATAGCAGAACTGATTTGGCAATCACTGCTGTAGGCCCATCCACAGTCTGAACAGGAAGCGTGAGTCTGAAGCTGCCTGTGGCTTTGTAAAACAGCACAATGTCTGCACCTTGTGCCCCAACACGCGTTTCACTACTGCTTCTTCGCCCCCTGAAGAAGCAGTATTGAAATGTGTGTTGGGGCGCCAGGTGCAGGCATTGTGGAGTCATTTATTATGGGTAACATGTTTTGATTCTATAAACTATGTATTCACTGTTTCAGTTCCATAATACAGTATAATAAGCAGATGCTATGGTATTTGAATCATGTATTAGATAGGAACAACTGATATTGTTCATTTTTGGCTATGTCCACCTGCTTGTCACCTGTTATGTGTTGGTTTCTTGTCCTGGTTAAACAAATTTTAGTTTTCCGTTTTGTGTTTTGTTTATTTTATATGAATTTTTACGTTGTATAATCTAATAAAGTAATTATTTTTATTTATTTTGGGTATCAAGTCCTTTTTGGGTATATATTCTATGTCTTCTGTACATTTGTTATCTCTAGTTTTGTCTTTCTAAATCTAAACTCTTGGTTTTCCTTTTAGGGGACCGTCCACCATGTGGGTTTTTACGTAAAACGTACACTGATTTTCAGAAAGAACTAACCAAGACTTATGTCACCTACATAATTGAGCAGAAAGCAAAACTGAGATCTGCACGGTCCAATGAGATAAGTGTTCGTGTGGGTGATGGAACACAGACTCGTTCTTACGTTAATGGAGCACTGGACCCGCGCTTACAATACCGGTACCCTCAATAAATTTTTATCCTTAACATTTAGACCTTGTTATTTCAAGTCTTTTGATACCAATTAAAATAAAGTACTGACAGGTTATATAAGTAGACATAAAAAGGAACCCGTCAGCTACTTTATGCTGTCTAAGCTACTGCACGCTGGGGTGTTTCAGATAAAGCAGCAGGTGAAGTTGGATAGGCCGCCGTGGTCAAGAGAGATTAGTCCGATGTGCGGCTCCCCCCCATCATCTCATCTTAACTGTTCTATCCCTAAATACTGTGCAAACATGGGAGTAAGCTGTCAGCAGAGCTGAGGGGTCATGGCGAGAAATCGCACATTGGACTTAACTCTCTTGACTGCGGCGGCCTACCTAGCCCAACTTCCAGCATTTGAGGGTAAAACCCAAATCGTTGGGAGCAAGTAACCTGCAGCTATATCATGCCGCCCATTGGTCAGGGAGCATAAAGTAGCTGACAGGTTCCCTAAGTCCAATGGGCCATGCATGTGATACTTCGGGGTAGGAACGTTATAAATAGAAACCTAGTTTCTTTGTGACTTCTTCAGAGGACCTTCAATAGAACACTAAACTTGGTATCAGCATCTCCACAAAAAAGTGCAAAATTTTGGACTAATGCTTTTTTGAAGCTCTGTTGCTTTCTTGTCCATTTTTCTGAAAAATAAAAATCGGATCATTGGTGCTGATCTTAAATATATTTTGCTCCTTTATGGGACCATCATTTGTGCTATAGTCACTTTCTGGTTTTCAGGTTTAGCATCGCCGGCTTTAATGACATTAAGTACAACCCAAACACAGACACCATCAGTGAAGAACAATCTCTAGTGTCTTTCACACGCTACAGTGATCCTGTCTACTTAATAACTACAACAACTACAACAACAACTACTACAACAACTACAACAACAACTACAACAACTACAACTCCTCATAATACAGCCTCAGCACTCGGCTCTGTGGGACCAGGATCTTCTTCAACAGGTTATTTACAGATATACTTATCTATTAATGTGGTTCTCCAATATACAGGAGACATTTCATTTTTTGGTTTTAATACAGTAGATATCACATTTACACAGCAAACACTTTTCTACATACATTGATTAAAGGGGTTTTCTGCTTTTATATAAAGACTTAGAGCGACATGTCCCAAAATTTTCATCGGCACAGCAAATTTTAAGCACATTTAATCAGTGTAAAGTGCGCCTGAAAGTACGATGCTTTCAAAAATCTGGCGTCAGGTCTACCTTGCATAGTAAACTCAATGCACCTAAAAAGGCGCATTGCGCAATCGCGGAGTATAGCGTATCATTGCTAATGTATGTAATGTGCTTATCGAGGTGCATTGTGCAATCGCGGCACATAACTTATCATTTCTAGTGTATGTAATGCGCCTCGATAGGCACAATGTGTTATGGAGGCGCACAGCGTATCATCTCTACTATATGTAATGCACCTTTTTAGGCGCACTACAATGTGATGTGCCTGGCAGGGGCGTAGCTACAGGGGGTGCAGCGGTAGCAGTCGCTACCGGGCCCAGCAGCCTGAGGGGGCCCAAAAGCCCTCCTGCCACATAAGAAGTTACCAGCATTGTAAATGGTGCATGCTAACTGGGGGCCCCATTTCACACCAGGGCCCAAGAGCTTGAAGTTACGCCTCTGGTGCCCGATGTATGTTGTGCCTTAGTTTTGGTTTATTACAGTTCATTTATATCGAGAATATTGTGTCAAGAGTATTTTAGGCGCAAAATACACACAAAAAAGCGCTTGCACATTGGGACATGAGTATTTTCACACGGTGTCTTACAGACTGTATTTTGGGGCAAAATTGTGCTGCAATGCGCCCAGTATATTGCAGTCTAATCACATGATTATTGCGGGTTATTTGCTGTACAACTGTATTTCAGGCGCCGTAGTAGGAGGTATAATTGGAGGACTGTTCTGCATCGTTTTACTCATTGGTGGTGGAATTTGGATTTTTAGAAAAAGGTAAAACCAGATTGGCTTTGTAAGGTTTATGTGTAATGCTTGATTTTCTGTGGTTCATGTGTAAATTCTAATTTATTTTTTTTTATTCTTATTACAGGCAGGAAAATAAAAATTCTGATGCTTTGTGTGGGTATGTATGTCTGCCTATCTGGTTGTACAGTAATTATGCAAAATAACAGACACTTACAGCATATACTTTTAATCTGTTAAAAGCTGAGTAAACTTATAAATACTGTACATAACATTACTGTTTACTTACTGCCTCAATAGTTACATCCTGTATTATACTCCAGAGCTGCACTCACTATTCTGCTGGTGCAGTCACTGCACATACATTACTTATCCTGTACTGATCCTGAGTTACATCCTGTATTATCCTCCAGAGCTGCGCTCACTATTCTGCTGGTGCAGTCACTGTCTACATACATTACATTACTTATCCTGTACTGGTCCTGAGTTACATCCTGTATTATCCTCCAGAGCTGCGCTCACTATTCTGCTGGTGCAGTCACTGTGTATATACATTACTTACCCTGTACTGATCCTGAGTTACATCCTGTATTATACTCCAGAGCTGCACTCTCTATTCTGCTGGTGCAGTCACTGTGTACATACATTACTTATCCTTTTATGATCTGAGTTCATCCTGTATTTACTCCGAGCTGCACTCACTATTCTGCTGGTGCAGTCACTGTGTACTTTACATTACTTACCCTGTATGACCCTGAGTTACATCCTGTATTATACTCCAGAGCTGCACTCACTATTTGCTGGCGCGGGTCAATGTTATCATTACTTATCCTGTATGATCCTGAGTTACATCCTGTATTATCCTCCAGAGCTGCATTTCACTATTCTGTGGTGCAGTCACTGTACATACATTACTTTTCTATACTGATCCTGGTTAATCCTGTATTATCCTCCAGAGCTCCCATCAATATTCTGCGGGGTGCAGTCATGTGTTTATACATTACTTTCCTGTACTGATTCCTGAGTTACATCCTGTATTACCCTCAGAGCTGCACTCACTATTCTGGGGTGCAGTCACTGTGAAATTACATTTTTTTCCCTATATGATCCTGAGTTACATCTGTATTATACTCCAGAGCTGCACTCACTATTCTGGGGTGCAGTCATGTGTACAAACATTTACTTATCCTGTACTGATCCTGGTTACATCCTGTATTATCCTCCAGAGCTGCAATCCACTATTTGCTGGTGCAGTCACTGTGTATATACATTACTTACCTTTTATGATCCTGAGTTACACCTGTATTATACTCCAGAGCTGCACTCACTATTCTGCTGGAGCGTCACTGTACATACTTTACTTATCTATACTGATCTGAGTTACATCCTGTATTATCCACCAGAGCCCCACTCACTATTCTGCTGGTGCAGCCCAATTTTACATACATTATTTTATCCTGAAACTGATCGGGAGTTAATCTGTGTTATCCTCCAGAGCTGCACTCTCTATTCTGCTGGTGCAGTCACTGTATACATTACATTACTTATCCTGTACTGATCCTGAGTTACATCCTGTATTATCCTCCAGAGCTGCACTCTCTATTCTGCTGGTGCAGTCACTGTGTACATACATTATTTATCCTGTATGATCCTGATTTTACATCCTGTATTTTTCCTCAGAGCTGCACTCTCTATTCTGCTGGTGCAGTCACTGGGGTACATACATTACTTACCCTGTATTGATCCTGAGTTACATCCTGTATTATCCTCCAGAGCTGCACTCACTATTCTGCTGGTGCAGTCACTGTGTATATACATTATGTCACGTACCCGTACGTAGAGGTGGATCCACTGGGCCACCGCAAGCGATGGTGTAAGCCACGCCAGGGAACGGAATCTAAGTAGGTCCCGGTTTTCACCAGAGCCCGCCGCAAAGCGGGATGGACTTGCTGCGGCGGGAGTCTACCAGGTCGTTACCCCTGACGTGACTTGCTTGCGGTGACAGCCGAGATATAGCGTGGTGCAGAATCGTCAGGCAGGTCTTAGTCGGGAACAGGCAGAAGGTAAGGGCAGGCGGCACAGGTTCGTGGTCGTGGACAGCGCTAGGTAGGGCAGGCGGCAAGAAGCGTGGTCGAGGAAGGGAAAAGCTAATGGTACGGTACAGGGTTTAAGTCAGGACAAGGTAGTACGCTTTCACAATAGCTAAAATTGGCACTAAAGATCCGGAACGGCCCAGGAAGGGGCAAGCTTAAATGGGGCAGTGACCGGCAATGGGCAATTACAGTACACTGGCCCTTTAAATTCACGTGCCGGCGCGCGCGCGCTTAGTGCGGGGACGCGCGCGCCGGGAGGCTGAGACCGCAACGGAGCGCGGCCGGGTAAGTAAGGATGGAGTCGGGCCGGCCGGGTGAGCGCGCACCCGCCGTCATAGCGGGCGGCGGTGCCGTCGTGCGGCACCACGGGTGTCCCCGGGCGACCGGGACGGGGGTCACGGGCCCACCCGGGACAGTACCCCCCCCTTCGGCCCCCTCTTTCTGGCCTGGAGGAATCTCTGATTATGTCCCGATCCAGAATATTGTTTTGGCCCCCGGGGGCCCTCTCCTCGGGGACCGAACCCTTCCAGTCAATGAGAAAAAACCGCTTCCCTCTGACCGTCTTCATGTCTAGAATCTCCTTTCCCGTAAAGACATCGGTGGTATCGGCCTCAGGAGTGGGAGGAGCAATTACCCGAGAGAAGCGATTAAGGACGACGGTTTTGCAGGGAGCATGGAAGGAGTTCGGGACCCTATAGTGGGGGGAAGGCGGAGCTTGTATGCTACTGGGTTATGGCTTGAGCACCTCTACTGGACCCAGGAACCGGGAAGCCAGCTTATAGCTGGGAACCTTGAAACGTATATATTTAGCCGACAACCCCAACTTGTCACCGGGGGAAAAGGTTGGCGGGGTCTTCGTTTTTTTTCGGCTTGAGCCTTGGTGCGGGCGGAGGCCAGGGATAGCGAAGGGTGAGGTCTGTCTCCGATAGCTGTCAGGTCCTGGACCAGCTCTTCCACAGCAGGGACCCCCGAGGGCACAGAAAGGGGGTGGGGTGGGTGGGGATGTCGCCCGTAGACAATAAAGAAGGAGCAGCACCAGCAGATCGAGTCCCAAAGAGTTATACGAAAATCGGCCAAAGGGGAACAAGCTGACCAATCTCCTGGCAGCGGAGACAAAAGTGGCACAGGTAGCAACCTAGGGTTTGGTTTATCTCTTTTACTGCCCTTGGACTGGGGGTGGTAGGCCGAAGAAAAGTCCAGATTCATTTGTAGTTGGTTACAGAGGGAGCGCCAGAATCTGGAGACAGATTGAAACGCCAAAGGTCCGACACTATTTTGCTGAGGGGCCCATGCAGCCGAAAAATATGAAGAAAAATTTGATGGCAAGGCGAGAAAGCTGAGGGTAGACCCGGCAGAAAAATAAAGGTGGGATCTTAGAAAACGGTCAGTAACCACCCAGATCACGGTGTTGCCAGCGGAGGGAGGGAGATCCCTGATTAAAAAATCATGGCCAATGGGTCAAGGACAGCTGGGTTAGGTAGGGCGGAGAGACCCTGCCGGTTTTGAGCGAGGAGAGTTCCGGGAAAAGGAAAAGGCGGGCCCTCCACGAACTCAGAACATCCGGGGGCTAGGCTCGGCACCCAGTAGAATCGGGGATGGGGAGGACTCTGTACCCCTGGGTGCCCGCCATGGGGAAATGACCCAGCAATTTTCTTCAAAAGGTGGGGAGTATTTTTCCCGGGAGGAATGCGTTGTAGGTTACGGGCGGCGAGATGACCCGTCTGGAGGGAAAATTGTCCCGTGGGTGGGAACTTCCCCCCAGTCAACCCAAAGCAGGGAGAGGGGTCGGCCTTGACTTTTGTTCCGAGGGCGAAAAAAAATAAAAAAATTAAACAGGAGAAGAAGAGAGCCCAAGACGGGCGTGGATTTAAGCGTTGGGGTCTGGAGTACAGAGATTTTTTTTGGTCGGTATAGTGTGACGGGGACGACCCCCCTCCAGGAGGTTTCCATTATTCCCCCAGCTTGGGGCCCCGCAATTCCGGTCGCCAAATTGGTAGTTCCTCAGCAGAGGAAAAATTTTAGAAAAGAACCCGCAAGTGAGGGTTTTTGCCTTTTTTATTTTTATTTTATTATTTTTTTTTAAGGCCATTGATTCCGGGCCTGTACAATCGAGGGGTTACTTTTCAATACATAAGTCAAACGAGTACAAAGTAAAGAAAAATGACAATTGGCCGACAGAGGGGAGAGGACCCTCCCCGCGGGGGCTTACAATTACAGGGGGGGGAGGGGACAGGGGGGGGGGGCAGACATGTATGAGGGGAAAGTTGTGAAATTTTGTGAAGGTTGTAGGCAAGCTGAGAAATGGGTTTTCAGGTTTTTTTTGAAGTTGGTGAGAGGGGGGGGAGAGTCTGATGTGTTGGGTGTGAGTTCCAGGTGTGGGGAACCCGAGAAAAGTTTTGGAGACGGTTGTGTGGGAGTGTAAGGGGGGAGCAGAGGGAAGGTCCTGTGAGGAGCGGAGATTGCGTGGGGGGATCCCTGGAATTTGGGCAGGATTTTTGGAGGGAGAGGTCATGGAGAGCCTTGTATTCATGGTTGTAGCTTGAAAAAATTCGTGGGAAAGGGGGAGCAGTAAAGGGGTTTGGAGAGGGGGGGCAGAGGAGTAGGAGGGAGAGGTGGAAAAGATGGGAGCAGAGTTAAAGGTGGTTGGGGGGAGCGGGGGTTTGCTAGGGGAGGCACGGGAAAAGGATGTTGCAGTAGTTAGGGGGGATGAAAAGGGATGGCCCCGATTTTTGGGGTGTATATTTGGGAATGGGGTGCGGAGATGTTTTTAGGGGGAGGCGGAGGCAGAGGGAGGGTTTGGGATGTGGGTTTGAAAGATAGACGGAGTCTGGTTTCCCCCAAGACGCGGCTTGTGGGAGGGTTAAAAGTGTAGACCCTTTGCTGTAATAGAGAGATCGGGCGGGGGAAAGGTTGGACGGTGGAAGATGTGAGTTTGTTTTCTCCACGTTTAGTTTTAGGAGACGTGAGGGAAAAAGGGGAGAAAATGGAGGACAGACAATCGGGATGGGAGGTAGAGAAGTAAATTTCGGGGCCGGAGATGTAGAGTTGGGTGTGTCTGCTATGGGTGGAATGAAACAGTTGAGGTATGGTGCCCGAGGCAAGAGTGTAGATAGAGAAGGTGGGGACCCAGGACTGCCCCTTGTGGGACCCAAAGAGAGGGGGCCGGGTGGAGGAGGTGGAGCGGAATGAGAGACGCTGAAATTCCATCAGTGAGGTATGAGGAGATCCGGGAAAAGGGGCCCAAGTCTGTGATCCCGAGGAGGAGAGGTTTGTAGCAGGGGGGAATGGTGACGTGTCAAAGGAGAGGAAGGTCAAAGGGAGGGCACAGAGTAGTGGCTGAGGTTTTAGAGTTACTGATCATTAGTGATTTTGGTTAGGCGGTTTCGGTGAGTGGGGGGGTCGAAAAACCAGATTGTAGGGGTCAAGAAAGGAGTTTGTGGGAGGTAGGGGACAGTAAAGTGACGTGCTGTTCGGGATTTTGGGAAGAAAAGGGAGGAGTGAGATGGGGGATAGTTGGACAAGAAGAGGGGCAAGGGTTGTTTTTTTAAAGTTTGGAGTGATAGTAGGTTTTTAAAAAGGGGGAAGGGAGATGCCAGAGGTTTTTATCGATGGTTAAAGAGTGGGTGAGGGCTGGATGATAAAAGCACTGGGTCGGGGATGGGGGGGATGGCAGTGGATAAGACTACAGGTAGTGGGGTTGGTTTGGACAGTAGAGAGGGAGTTGTCATGAGTGATGTGGCGAAGCAATTTAAGGCAAAAGAGGGGGTTGAAAGGGTGGGGGGGGTGGGGGTGGGACTCGGGCTGAGCTTTCTTGAGGGGTTAACTTTTGGAGGAAGTGAAGGGGCAAGGTATCTGCTGAAAGTAGGGAGGGGGAAGGGGGTGTAGGGGGAGGGAGAAGAGAGTTAAAGGGTTTTGAATAATTGTCTGGGGGTTGTGGACGGAGGATATGAGAGGGGTGAAATTTTCTTTGGGGGGGGGGTGGGGGTTGTAATTTAAAATTCTGCAGTGAGTTTTGAAAAAGGCAAAAATTAAAGGGGAGTGAGTTTTTTCCCAGCGGGTTCAGCAATTTGGAAGTCGCCTCGCTTTTTGGGTAGAGTCTGTTTTGCCAGGGTTGTTTGTGATTTTGGGGGTTCTGTTGTTGTGAGAGGAAAATGAGTAAAGGGCAGGGGTATTGTATGGTTGTAGAAAGTGGGGGTGCTTTGGGGTCATTGATGAGGAGATAGTGGAAAGAGGTACCCGAGGTCAGAGAGTGGGGAGGGTTGAGGGTTTTTTAGATTCCTGGGTGGTCGTACTGGATTGAAAGGGGGGAAGGGGGGGTGGTGATAGTAGGAAGGTAAGGAGGGTTTGGCAGATATGGGGGGGGGGGAGTTGAGAGTCAGATAGGGGGGAGGGCGGGTGAAGAAGGGTCCATGTGTGTCCATCTTTTTGGGGTGCTCTGAGGTCCCCTGGGAGAGGTCGAGGAGGGCAGAGGGGGGTTTGTTGGAAGCAAAGGGGGGGGGGTCGTTGGGGTTGAAAATCTCCCCTGATGATAGGGGGATTTCGGTGGAAAGAAAGTGGGAAGCCGGAGCAAATGGTCAAGAAAAGGCAGTGGAGGGGGTGGCGGTCGGTAGACAACCCACTTGGAGGTCAGAGGGGGCGTAGATGCAGACAGAGTGCACTTCAAAGGAGAAGAGTGTGGGAAGGCGAGGGGGGGCGGGACAAGGGGGGTCGACAGGAGGAGGCCGACACCTCCTCCCTGCTTTTTACCCGGGGCGGGGGGGTAGGGGAGTTGGGGGCCGCTAAAAGAGGTGCGGCAGGGGAGACTGTGTCAGGGGGGGTCCCAGGTTTCGTCAGACAAGGAAAATAAGTTGGCGGATGAAAAGTTGTAGTAGGAAAGTTTATTTCATAAGGGCGGCTTCCCGAGAGCCCAGGAGGGGGGGGGGGGAGCCGGGGCAGGGGAGGTAGTGGTTGAAGGGTTAGCGGAAAAGTTGTGGTGGTCTTTTTGAGGAGGGGAGAGATGGTGGGGAAAGTGCTGGGGGGCCCTGGTTGGGGAATGTCCCCCGGGGGCTAGAAGGGGGGTGAGGGGGTGAGTAGGGGCGGTGGATAGCTGTGTTTGGGAGGTTTTTTTTGGGGGTGGAGGGTATTTAAAAGTGAGGAAGGGTTGGGGGCGGACGGTGAGAGGGTAGATGCAGGGGGAGAGTAGGTTCTTGTCCCGAGGGAGTTTGTGGTAAGCGTAAGTGTAAGGGGAAACGGAGATGCAATGATGAGGGAAAAAAAAGGGTTTTTGTTAGATCCAGGTGGGCAGTTGGGGAGGGCTCTTGGCTGGGACAGCGGTGGAGGCGCTTTGGCCGGGCAGCGGGGGAGGCCTTTGGCCCGGGGCAGTCGGTGGGGGCGCTCTTGCCCGGGACAGTGGTGGAGGGGCTCTTGGCGGGACAGCGTGAGGCGCTCTCTGGCCGGGGGCAGAGATGGAGGCGGGCCCCTGGCCCGGGAAGACGATGGAGGCGCTTTGGGGGGGACGGGGAGGGAAAGGGGCTCTTTTGGCCCGGACAGAGATGGGGAGGGGCTCTTGGCCGGGGGCAGGTTGTGGAGGCGCTCTTGGGTGGACGAGATGGAGGCGCCTTTTGGCCGGGGCAGACATGGGGGTCTCTGGCCGGGAAGAGTGGAGGGCTCTTGGCGGCAGACGTGGAGGCGTCTTGGCCGGGACACCGATGGGGGCGCTCTTTTGGCTGGGACGGAGATGGAGGGGCTCTCTGGTGGGCGGATGATGAGGGGCCTTGGCGGGACGGTTGATGGGGGCCTCTGGCTGGGATGGTGAGGAGGCGCTCTTGGGGGGGAGGTTGATGGAGGGCTCTTGGCTGGGACAGTTGGTGGAGGCAGTTCTGGTGGGACAGGTGTGGAGGCAGTCTTGGTGGCGGTGATGGGGCAGTCTTGGGGGACAGGTGAAGGGTGGATTGGCCGGGACAGGTGATGGAGGCGCTCTCTGGGGGGGACAGGTGGGGGAGGCGTCTCTGGCCGGGGCAGGTGGGGAGGCGCTCTCTGGCCGGACGGGTGGTGGGGCGCTCTTGGCGGGGGGGTGATGGAGGGTCATGGCCGGGGGGCAGGTGGGGGGGGCCCCCTGGCCGGGGCAAGTGGGGGAGGCGCTCTCTGGGCCCGGGGCAGGGGGATGGGGGGCTCTCTGGCCCGGGACAGGGATGGAGGTGGACTCTGGCCGGGGCGGTGATGGGGCATCAGGTTTTTTTTTAATTAGAATTGTTTTTCATTTGACATAGACCCCCAGGTCAGGGATCTTTTATGTTTGTGGCAGTCTGTCAATTAACGTAATGGGGGTGCCAACTTATTTTGAAAAAGGAGTGGATTTCCGCTCTGCAACGGTCTTGCTGGGGGGTGTATTGACCTCAGCCCTTTCACCGCTCTGAAATATGGCTGCAAGGAGGATGCGGTTACGCAGGGCTTACAGGGTATGGACGCAGATGGGACTCACGGACACAGGAGAGGAGATCACGGGGCGGTAGGCAGATTCCCGTGCTCGCAGGGGCATCTGTGGTTTCTTGCTGTGGCTGTAACATGCCTTTGGGCCCCTTTTTGGGAGAGTATGGCCCCGGCCCCTACGAGGGGGTCGACCTCGAGAAAAAATGGTTGTTCAGTATCGGCCCAGAGAGCATGGGAGAGGCGAAGGAAATTTTAACTTAGAGAAGGCTTCCTTGCCGCTGGTGGCCCGAGCTTTAGGTTTGCGTTCTTCTTGGTTAAAGCACTATGGAGACACCGCGGGAAAAAATGGGTTAAATTGCCCCGGTAATGTTGGCGAACCCAGGAAACTTTGTTGGTCGGAGACCCCGGGGCGCGGCCACTGTGGGACGGCAGACAAAATTGCGGGGTCCCTTGTAGGCCCCTTTTCAGAAATGATGTAGCCCAAAAATGGTAGGCCTGCTGATAAATGGACTTCTAGTTTGGGATAGAGGCGGTTGGCCTTAGACGTCTGAGGACGGGCACGTGAACTTGATGGGATTAAGGTCGGGAGAGAAAAACCCGAATATCGTCAAGATACACAACCCGATGTGTACAGGAGGTCCCCGGGAAAATGTATTGACGAATTCTTGGAAAACGGCGGGGCATTGCAGAGCCAAGGGCATGCCAGGAAATCGAAGTGCCCCTCGCGGGGGTTGAAAGGGTTTCCCTTC